>CM022302.1:49945029-50146886 GCA_011799875.1 Thinopyrum elongatum
GCGTGTTGCTTAGCCGAGGCCGGGCATGACCCAGAAAAGTGTGTCCGGCCGGAGTTAAGCGAGCGTGGTGGGTAAGTTGGTGCACCCCTGCAGGGAAGAAACTTCTATCGATAGCCTGTCCTACGGTAACGGACACTCGGAGTTGTATCCCGATCGGTACAACTAGAACATGTGATGAGAACTAGATAGTACGGCTCTGGGATTGCTTTCTCGCAGGGAGTCGAGAAATGATCTCAGGTCGAGGTTGATGATACTACTACTACTACTTTATATTAAGTTCATCTGTTCTCTTCTATTGCTGCAAGACTGTCGAAGATTGTTGAAGATGCTAGTCTTCGATAGGACTAGGCTTTCCCCCTCTATTCTGGCATTTCTGCAGCCCAGTCCACATATACAGCCATTCCTTTGACAATGTTGCATATGTAGTGTAGATCCTTGCTTGCTGAGTACTTCGGATGAGTACTCACGTTTGCTTTACTTTCTTTTTCCCCCATATCCAATTGATGCCACCAGACGACGGAGCCCCTGAGCCAGACGCCCCAGCCGACGACCAGTACTACTACCCGCCTAGCGAGTACTACTACTACGAGGAGCCGTTTGACGACCAGGAGTAGGATCAGAGGGTCCAGGGCAGGAGGCGTGGCCTTTCGATCGTAGTATTTTATTTTACCCCGCCTCTGTGAAGGCCTATTTCTCTCTCTCTGTAAAATATCTGTACCCAGATATCTGATGCTTCCGCTGACGCTTGTATGCCATCGAGCTATGTATTCGAGCCCTCGAGGCCCTGGCTTGTAATATAAAGCTTGTATGACTTTTATTTATGTTTTAGAGTTGTGTTGTGATATCTTCAAGTGAGTCCTTAGGCTTGATCGTGCGCATTTGCGTGTATGATTAGTGCACGATTAAGCCGGGGTCGTCACAGGTTGGTATCAGAGCCGACTGCCTCTAGGTATCCCCCTTCCCAATTCCTTGGCCGAAGTTGAGTCTAGTGGTCAAAAATTGTTTTACTAACTTGGCTGTGTGGCTTACGGGCCCACGTCGCCAACTGGGTGGTATTAGGATCTTTTATTCCTCGTCTTTACTCTGGGATTCTTATCTCTCATCTATTCGGGTTTAATAAAATTTACTAACACCGACATTTAGGTTCTCATTAATTCTATCCACCCGGAGAGCTGGATTCACTGCGATTTCCCTGGCTTTGATCGGATTAGTCTGATAATCATTTTTCTTTCCATTGTTTTGTTTAACCTTTCTCTCCGAGTTGTATTATACTCCGAGTTGTCATTTGATAAGACCGGATTCTGCATCAGAGTGCACACGGAGAGTAGGATCCTGCAAGTTGATCGATCTTCAGTGTTCTCTAAACTCGACTTGAGGTTGGGTTATCACCAGATCCGTGTCCGTGAAGAGGATATTCCGAAGACTGCATTCGTTACTCGCTATGGTTCATACGAGTACACCGTCATGTCGTTTGGCTTAACAAACGCTCCAGCTACCTTCTCCCGCTTAATGAATTACATATTCATGGATTACCTCAACAAATTCGTCGTGGTATATCTGGATGATATTCTGGTTTATTCGAAGAACAAAGAAGAACATGCTGAGCACCTTCGTCTTGTTCTGGAGAGACTACGAGAGCACAAGTTATATGCCAAGTACTCTAAGTGCAAATTCTGACTTTCTGAGGTAACCTACCTTGGACATGTCATCTCCAAGGACGGTATCGCAGTTAACCCGGAGCGAGTTCAGGCTATTCTTGAATGGACCCCTCCGAAAAATGTCAAGCAAGTCAGAAGTTTTCTCGGGCTTGCAAGTTATTGTCGCCGTTTCATCGAGAATTTCTCCAAGATTGCCAAGCCCCTGACTAACCTGCTCCACAAAGGCGTTAAGTTTGAGTGGACAGATAAATGTCAGGAAAGCTTCCAGACCCTTAAAGACAAGCTGACATCTGCTCCAGTCCTTGCTTCTCCAGACTCCCGCAAAGATTTCGTGATCTTCTGCGACGCCTCTCGACAAGGATTAGGCTGTGTCTTAATGCAAGAGCGAAGAGTAATTGCTTATGCTTCACGACAACTGTGTCCACATGAAGAGAATTACCCAGTGCATGATCTTGAACTTGCTGCTGTGATTTATGCTTTGAAGCAGTGGCGTCATTACCTCCTTGGTAATCGGTGTGAGATTTACACCGATCATCAGAGCTTGAAGTACTTATTCACTCAACCGGAACTTAATCTTCGTCAGCAGCGTTGGTTGGAAACAATCACCGATTATGACTGTGGTATTTCCTACACTCCTGGCAAAGCTAATGTGATGGCTGATGCCTTGAGCCGCAAGTCATATTGTAGTAACCTCATGGTAAAGCAAGCTCAACCCCAGCTATATGAAGAATTGCGCAAGCTGAACCTTTGTATCATTCCTCAAGGTTCTCTTAATAACCTTGTGGTACAGCCAGACCTTCAAAAGGCTATTAAGGAAGCGCAAGCCAAAGATGCTGAAATTGGTCTAATGAAGAAAGAGCTTCACCTTGAAAAGTACAGGGATTTCTCGATCGCTGAAAATGGAACCTTGTACTTCCGAGACCGCATTGTAGTACCTCGCTTCGAGCTGATGACTGACAAAGTCATGAAGGAGGCCCATGATACACCGCTATCTATCCATCCGGGTAGTACCAAGATGTATCGAGATCTTCGTCAAAGGTACTGGTGGTCTAGAATGAAGCAAGATATTGCTCGTTATGTTGCCGAGTGTGACGTTTGTCGTCGCGTGAAGGCAGAACATCAGAAACCTGCTGGAATTCTGCAACCACTTCCTATTCCTCTGTGGAAGTGGGATAAAGTGCAAATGGACTTCATTACTGGTCTTCCCAAGTCTCAGAAGGGTCACGATGCTATTCTTGTCGTCGTCGACCAACTCTCCAAGGTTGCACACTTTCTGCCAGTTAAGGAGACTATTACTGCTAGTCAGTTAGCAGAGCTATATATCTCCAGAATTGTTTCACTCCATGGTATTCCCAAGGAAATCAGTTCAGACCGTGGCAGCATTTTCACTGGCCATTTCTGGGAAAGTTTTCAGAAGGCAATGGGAACTCATATTACTTGGAGTTCAGCTTATCATCCCCAATCCCAAGGTCAAGTTGAGCGCATTAACCAAGTGCTTGAAGATATGCTTCGAGCTTGTGTTATATCCTTCGGTAAGAAATGGGAGGAATCTCTTCCATATGCCGAGTTCTCTTATAACAACAGCTACCAAGCCAGCTTAAAAATGGCCCCCTTTGAGGTTCTTTATGGTCGTAAATGTCGAACCCCTCTGAATTGGTCAGAAACTGGGGAACGACCTCTTGTTGGACCGGACATTATTCAGCATGCCGAAGAACAAGTCCGAATTGTCCGGGAGAATCTTAAAGCAGCTCAAGACCGTCAGAAGAGTAATTATGATCGCAAGCGTTGGGGTGTAATCTATCAACCTGGTGAGCAAGCTTATCTTCGTGTCACAACTATGAAGGGCACCCGTCGTTTCGGAATCAAGGGCAAGCTAGCTCCTCGCTATATTGGTACTTTCCGCATCGTGGCTAGACGTGGACAGGTGGCATATAAATTGGAGTTGCCACCGCAATTCTCTCATATTCATGATGTATTCCACGTGTCGCAACTCCGTAAGTGCTTCAAGGAATCTCCGCACCGTGCAGTGGATCATGAGATGCTCGAGCTACAAGATGATCTTTCCTATAAGGAGCAACCGATCCGCATCCTCGATGAAGCTGAACGTCGAACTCGTCAGAAGACGACCAAGTTCCTGAAAGTGCAGTGGTCGAATCACACTGAAGATGAAGCCACTTGGGAACGCGAGGATCATCTTCGAGAAGAATATCCCGGCCTCTTTCCTTCTACCTCCTAAAATTCTCGGGACGAGAATTTCTTTTAGAGGAGGAGAATTTGTAACACCCCCTTGTAATAAGCTCTGTGACACTCTGTTAATATTGCCAAGTCATGATCATTTGCAGTGCCAAGTCATATGGGTTAATGATCCAATTCAAATTCACATCTGAAAATCAACTCAAATTCATAAGTGGAATATGAAGTTGATCAAACACTGATGGGAAAATGTTCATTAATTGACAAATAATCCATGAACATTTATAAAACCATCATACATAAAGTTGGAGTTAGACAAATGACCCAAACAAGGAGAAACAGCACCAAAACAGGATATTTAAATCCATTTAAAATCATTTCAAACACAAATGGTTTCCAACTCTGTCCAAATCACTTTTTGGTGAAAGATAATATTGCATTGTAATGTTGGGGACAATTCCCATACTTTACAAAAATGCAAGAGTGCTCTAACTATTACAAAACAGAAATGAAATAAATAAAAAGAAAACAGAAAAGGAAAAAAGGGAAAGATGGGCCACTGTGCACAGGCCTAAGTGCACAGTGCCAGGGATCCAGCCCACCTGGCCCGTTACCCCTTCTCTCTCCGTGCGTGTCGCCGCCGCTGTGGTCGAGCGCGCGCACGCCGGCCGCACGCCGACACACCGACGCCACCGACGCCCGCGGCCGACGAGGGGATAAGGGCGAGGCCCATTCACTCCCCCTGGCTCCTCCCGTCACTTCCCCGTCCACTCCTCGCCCGCTCCGCCCTCTGTTTCCCCCTCAGATCTGAGACGCCGAGCGCCGCCGTCGCCACGCCTTGCCACCGCTGTGGCCACCGGCCTCACCGCGTCGTCTGAGCGTGCCTAGGAGGAGCTCTGTGGTCGACTGCGTCTTCCGGAGCAGCTGGAAGGAGCGGAGGAGCGCTGCTTCGCCCACGCGCATCGTCTTCATCCTCGGGACGCTGTCGTTTGCCTCCGTCTCCGGCGACCGTTCTGCAGCTACTAAACCCCCGACGAGCCCCCGTGTGCTCCCTCGGTGAGCACCCTGTCCGGCCCTCACCCTGCTACTTCTCCTTATAGGCCGTAGCTCGCCCCCGACGCGCCCGTGCTTCCGCCACCGCGGTCGAGCTCGCCGGCGTGGCCCTTGTGGCCGCAGTCCGCGCCCGTGCTCACAGGTGGATTCAGCGCCCTCGTCCGAACCCGTAGCGCCTGTCCGCAGCCCACGCCGAGTCCCGTAGCCACAAATCCGACGGTGGCCGAACTCCGGCGCCGCTGTTGCTCAACGCCGACGACGATTCCGGCTGATTCCGGCGAAGCCACCACCACCACCGCACGCGGCTTGCTCGTCTCGTTCGAACGTGACCCCGCGCACGCCAAACGGCCGTCTGTGGGCGAAGTCCGACGAGCGCCCGAGCCGCGCCGCCGCGAAGACGTGCGCGCCGGCGTTTAAACGCCGGCCTGACCACGTGGCGCCCACGTGGCCTCCTCTGAGAGGCTGACGGGTGGGCCCGTGGGTCCCGTTGACCAGTTGACCTGGTCAACGCCGCTGACGTGGCCGAGACCGTGACGCTGACGCGAGGGACCCACCGCTCAGATAATTAACTAAAATGATTTTGTAAATAAAATAAATTAATTACCCTAATTTGTCTATGACAGGTGGGTCCAGTAGCTTAATTAGCTAATTAGTTTAAATTAACTCACAGTTAAAATAACAGAGGCTGACATGTGTGTCCCACTGGACCCACATGTCAGGTTTGACCCTGGTCAGACGCTGTTGACTTGCTGATGTCAGCATGTCATCATGCTGACATCATAATTCTCTTTTCTGCTAAATAAAATAAATCCAGAAAATCAACTAAACTTTGAAAATTAATAACTTTTAAACGGTAGCTCAGATCGAAAAAGTTAAAACATGAAAGTTGCTCAGAACGACGTGACGAGACTGATCGTGCCATCCGTTTCTTTGTCGGAACCCCCTACGTAGAAGAACTCGTAACTCCGGACCCGTATCCGGCAGATGAATAGTGCACACACTTCGGTAAATAAATCCCAGATTAAATCTAAAAATAACTAAAATGACTTAGATGCATTTTTAGGCAACCCTGCACTGCATCATAGCATAGCACGCACCGTGTTGCATTTGTTTGCATTATGTTTACCTGTTTCTTCCCCCTCTTCTCTCTCGATTAGACCCCGACGTTGACGTAGCTCCCGAGGCAGACGCAGCTCAGGAGTACGACTACGTCCCCGACGACACCACAGGCGACTTTGCCCTTGCCCCAGAGCAAACAGGCAAGCACCCCCATTTTGAGCATGCCTATATCGCCTATTCTCTTCTTTCTTATGCTTGCATTAGAACTGCTACTACTACTGTTTTCCTATATCTACTGCATAGCCTGATTATTGTAACCTGCCTTGCTACCTTTCTGGTTATCCTAGACTGATTAGTATAGGCTGGGTAGAGTCCCGACAGAGACCCCCACTTGATCCCGACTGCCCCGCTGGATGTCAGAAGACCCGCTCATCGGGATTGAAGACTAGACCCTGGCACCGCACATCACTTCCCCCTTAGTTGCCGACACTACTGGGTTACCGTCGGGTGCCGAGGGTGATACCTCGTCAGCACTTCTGATGTTAACCTTGTAGGTTAGTTACTCGGTCGTGGTAAGCGAGGGTGATTCCTACTACACCACCCCCGATAACGACATCGTCGCGCAACACCTCAAGTGTGGACCTCGAGGGTGATTCCTCCTTCGTTCACCTTGACTATAACATCAGGTGGGATTCCATCGAGGGTGATTCCTCAGGGCTCCCCTGGTGTCAGACACACAGATACTGTTGTTGATTTGACTTGCACTAAACCATGTTACTAAAGACGGGTCGGCCCTGAGGGGTACCCGCGCGAGCTTAATGCGAAGTGTTGTGGAGTCGAGTTGACCTGGATGGTGCCCGCGAGATAACTACGAGGCATGGCCGGGCATTCTTAGCCCTTGCCGCAAGTCCTCGAGACGGGGCGACGGGGTCACATCGATCGTGAGTCTCTGCTCGTTTCCGCGCGCTCCTAATCCACTACGGTTTGGATATTTGATCCGAGAGGCCTCTGGCCTGATAGCACTAACCATCACGTGGTCATAGTATGGGCGTTCTGCGTCGTATACATCAGCCGAAGCTTATTTGACGTCAGTAAGGAGCGGCGCACGCCGAGTTGGACTGGGAACGCAACCGCGTTTGTATAAGGGGTTGCTAGGTCTGCTCTCGGTGGCCCCGTAACGTGCAGGAGTTCCCGGGGCGATGGCCCAAGACCCCTGGGGGCATAGGTTTAGTCCGGCGTGCTGACCTCTCTTATAAGCCTAGGTCGGGTTGCGGCGTGTTGCTTAGCCGAGGCCGGGCATGACCTAGAAAAGTGTGTCCGGCCGGAGTTAAGCGAGCGTGGTGGGTAAGTTGGTGCACCCCTGCAGGGAAGAAACTTCTATCGATAGCCTGTCCTACGGTAACGGACACTCGGAGTTGTATCCCGATCGGTACAACTAGAACATGTGATGAGAACTGGATAGTACGTCTCTGGGATTGCTTTCTCGCAGGGAGTCGAGAAAGGATCTCAGGTCGAGGTTGATGATACTACTACTACTACTTTACATTAAGTTCATCTGTTCTCTTCTATTGCTGCAAGACTGTCGAAGATTGTTGAAGATGCTAGTCTTCGATAGGACTAGGCTTTCCCCCTCTATTCTGGCATTTCTGCAGCCCAGTCCACATATACAGCCATTCCTTTGACAATGTTGCATATGTAGTGTAGATCCTTACTTGCTGAGTACTTCGGATGAGTACTCACGTTTGCTTTACTTTCTTTTTCCTCCATATCCAATTGATGCCACCAGACGACAGAGCCCCTGAGCCAGACGCCCCAGCCGACGACCAGTACTACTACCCGCCTGGCGAGTACTACTACTATGAGGAGCCGTTTGACGACCAGGAGTAGGATCGGAGGGTCCAGGGCAGGAGGCCTACACCTTTCGATCGTAGTATTTTATTTTACCCCGCCTCTGTGAAGGCATATTTCTCTCTCTCTGTAAAATATCTGTACCCAGATATCTGATGCTTCCGCTGACGCTTGTATGCCATCGAGCTATGTATTCGAGCCCTCGAGGCCCTGGCTTGTAATATAAAGCTTGTACGACTTTATTTATGTTTTAGAGTTGTGTTGTGATATCTTCAAGTGAGTCCTTAGGCTTGATCGTGCGCATTTGCGTGTATGGTTAGTGCACGATTAAGCCGGGGTCATCACAATTGAACACAAAAAATTCATACCGTGCAGCCACATACCATCTCTTGCATGCATTTTGTCAGGTTTACGTTCAGCCTGCTCTTCCCATATCTGATTCTGAACCCCTTTTCCCACGAATATAAATTATAGAAATCATAAGCCTCCCCGAGTGTATCAAAACTTGTTCATATCTTCAGCACGATGACAATGTCTCCAGGTTCTTTGGCGAATCGCCGGACAGATTTCTCCAGTGCTGAAATCCGATCAGCACACGGGGCTCTGCCTAGTGCGGCAGCCCCAATTCGGACCCTGCATTGTCGAGAAAGTATGCCAGAAATTTTCAGTTCATTCTTACGGTTCAGTACGCCCTGAAACTATATTCACTAGTAATTTTGTAAATACATATTGTGCAGACTTAGTTATCTTTACCCAAGTGGATATACACTTTGTTGTTTTGACACTAGTATCTATAACAGTATGTCCGCTAATGATGCCACATATAACTTTTTAGTTAATTTGTACCAACAACATATTTAGATTTTTACTGCAGTATATATGATTTACTGTCAATATATCCTGCGTGGTCAGCACAATGCTTAATGACAGACAAACATAGTTCCCACCACTAATCTTCATACCTTTGCGTCCATCCAGGTTTGTCTGTACTGCCTGCCCCTGGATCAGTGCCCTCAGCACAAATCTGGCCATCAACACTCGACACTGTCCTAGCCGGCAGCTTTACCACCGGCGGCGTCCTCACAGGGCCTCTCGATGGTCAGGTTGTTCTCGTTCCCCTCTTCTAGCAAAGTCCTGCTGCTTCCAAAGATAGGAGGCAGCCAAATCAGATCTCTGACAAGTTTTCTATAAAAAAATGGTGTCCAATGAGCAGCAGCAGCAAGTAGATCCATACCTATTTATCGGCTCCATCAAGAACTCCATGCTTCCCTCAGCGGGTCGTCGCCTTGTCGCACCAGATTTCTCCATGGGGTCGCCGCTCTCGGCAATGGAGGAAGCAAGGTCTAGAGGTAGGAGATAGATGCTGCCAACGACCAACCCCTCTAGCACATTAACTCTGGTCACTACCGCCGTTGCCGGCCAGCGCCGGATCTGACCCACGGATCAGGACGCCGGCGACATGTCGAGCCATGGCTCTGCCTCGTTCCGTCCATGGCGTGCAAACGTCCGTGCAACCAGGGACCCGCAAGGCAGGTGCGTATACAGTTGTATATCTGGATTAATCTGTCCCACATGGCCTCTCAACCTGACGCTACATTCAATTCTCCAAATCGCAATGCAACACCTGACGTATGAGATACCGAGCTCCTGTGAGCTCGTGATCACATACTCCACGTCCTGAATATGTAGTCCTTGTCCTTGTGAAGGATGAACGAGTCAATGAAGTACAGTTCAACAACCTCTTTAACCTCCCCATCCTGGATGTTGTCCAAGTTATTAAAGAGATACATATCGAGTACTCCAGCCGTTTTCCTATCTAGACACATGCACTATGGTTATCCGGCCATAAGAGGTTGACCATGTTAAATATGGCGCCTTCGAAAGTGATGTTGAAACAACTACCTCCGGCAACACTAGAGAAAAAACATAGTTTGTGACACCTGCATGCATCTAAATGTTACCAGTATATAGAATAACACTCTTAAGTACTCTCATAGCATCTATACCCTTACAAGTGCATGCAAATATTATTCATGACTACCATCATGTGCTGTTGGGACAAGAAGGAGCTTCTCCTTGCGGTGTATCGTCATTCCAAACACCTCTGTCATATCAAGGTCCTTATGCTGCATCCCACCCAGGAGCTCCCAGTCAAAGCAATAGGTGAGGTTGGCGAGCATAATCTCCACGGAGGCCATGCCAAAGTTTATCCCGGGACATATCCTTCGCCCGGCTCCAAACGGCAGGATCCCGAAATCCCTCCCCATGTAGTCGGGGGACGCGACGCCCTCGAACCTCTCAGGGATGAACTCCTCCGCATCCTCCCACGATCTTGGGTCTCTGCCGATGGCCCACACATTGATGATGACGCGGGTCTCGCCGGGGACCGTGTAGCCGTTAATGACGCACTTGTCCATGGAGAAGTGCGGGAGGAGGAGGGGCAATGGCGGGTGTAGTCGGAGCGTCTCCTTCAAGACCGCCTTTAGGTAGGGCATGCCGCCCAAGTCGTCCTCCATGACCATTTGTTGACCCTTGGGTGTCTTGTCCCTCACCTCGGCTTGGAGTTTGGCCATGAGGTGTGGCTTTCGCATGAGCTCAGCCATGGCGAACTCTAGGACTACGTATGACGTGTCTGTCCCAGCTACAAACATGTCCTGCATACATGGATTCGATCTAATTAAATACTCCTGCAACCTGCATACATGGAGTATATGCCTATATGGTGAACATTAAGAAGTGCTAGATAGTGCAAATTTAAGAGATTCTCTTGGAAATTAAGTAGTACTATTACGTACCACGAGAATGGCCTTGACATGCTGCCTAGTGAGGCTGTACTCTTGTTGACGAGCGAGGAGAACGTCGACGAAGTCTGCCTCCTCGTCGTCTTCTTGCTGCAGGGATGCTTTGGCTTTGCTGGCATGGTCGTCGATGATCCTGTCGAGCAGCCCGTCCCACCTCTTCCTCAGCCGATTCATCTTGGGGAACAGCACCCGCGCCAGCGCGTCCACCTTGGCCAGGCTCGGGAAGTAGTCCTGCGGGTTGAACCCGCCGAACGCCGCCACGTTGCCGTCGATCACCTCCCGGAACAGCTCGTTCCGGCCTTCCTCCCGGAAGAACTTGCCCGACACCGCGCGGCACGCGATGTCGTTGGTGAAGGTGGCGAGCAGCGTGGACATGTCCACGGCGGCGCCGGCGGCCGCGGCGTCGCCGATCTTGGCCATGACCAGGCGCGCCTCCTCCTCGCGGCCGGCGCGGAGCGAGAGCACCTTCCGGGCGCTGAGCAGGTGCGTGGTCACGAGCCGCCTCAGCTGCCGCCAGAACTCGCCGTAGGGGGCGAAGGCGATGTCGGAGCCGTCGAGGAGCGCGTCGGCGAACGCGTTCTGCGGGCGCGACGCGAAGACGTGGTCGTGCGTGCGCAGGACCGCCTCGGCGGCGCCCGGGGTGGTGACCACGAGGTTGCGCACCTGGCCCAGGTGGAGGAGCAGGAGCCCGCCGTCGCCGTGCTGCGCGGTGAGGGCCGCGAGGGAGATGTGGGGGTCGGTGCCGATGAGGTGGAGGTGGCCGATGAGAGGGAGCTTGCTCGGAGGCGCAGGAAGGGGGCGCTCTTCGCCATGGCCCGCCGCCGCAGCTTGCTCGCCGGCCGGTCTCCTCCTTCTGGTTGCTGCGGAGTAGTAGAGGAGGAGGAGAGGGGCGAGCAGGAGATAGAGCGACAGTGCTTGTGGAGATAAGAGTGCTGCCACTAGCTGACCCGCCATGGTGATAAAGATGTGCATGCATGAAGTGGTAAAAGTTTGGATTTTATAGGTCGCTGATGGAGAATTAGCGAGTAGTGGAACCAACGAAGGATGGAGGAAAATGGGTAGCAGGAAGAAGAGGGCATCACTAGCCATCAGACTACTGATAGTTTGCAAACTATGCTTCATAATCCAGTTCATTTTTTCCCTCAAAGCAGTGTCATGTGTATTGTTTTATTTGTTTTTTTAGGTATGACTCCATGTGTTATGACTGCCGATTTTTGGCTTACTGGACGTTTAGTTGCTTTGTACATAGCTTGTAGGATTCCTGCCTACTATGTCGCACCGCCGCTACGGTCCCGTCGAAGCCTCTCCCTGCTCTGCTCCACCCATCGTGTTCGGCCTAGCCTCGATGACCTTCTTTTGTCCCACAAATCTGTGGGTGTTGACATCGCCAGCCATAAGAGTCCGGTGAGGACCAGAGAGGCCGGCACCATCGAGGGTATGATGCCCTTGACCTTCGACAGCCGAGTGTGCATCTTGCTTGTTTGCTTGCAGCACGATGACAAAACAATGAGCAATGAAATGCTTGATCTCATGTCGCACGCCATGCCCCCATCGACGACCGTGACATGCTCACAATCAGTAAAGCAAGATCTTCCGCTCAAGTTAGTCCTGCAGGAATTTAGGAAGCATGTGTAGTTTGATTTGGGTACAAACATGACGCCTACAAAATAATATGAAACATGGAAATGAAGCAAACTAAACAAGGTGTAGAAGCACAATTGTGAAGTACATGAAGCAAACCATACACTATTAAGAAGCATAACCATGGTGCATATATGAAGCAAACTATGCACCGTGAAGAAGCACAACTATGATACAAATGAATCATGAAAATTGGATACATCGTATTCATGTAATCTCAACACAATTTCTACATAGTGGAAGCACATATAAGAAAAATGGGGTGCAAAAAATCTCTGCACAGTCATTCAAATTAAGACAAGCGGTGATATGCATCTTGTCCATAATATGTGTGAAATTTAGGAAGCATGATTTACTTGTTCATTAAGTAAAAACATGATGCCTACAAGAACGTGCAAGGATTGACACAAAGCAGAACTGAACACGATGTAGAAGCACAAGTTTGATATGTACTAAGCAAAGTGGACTCAGTGTAGAAGCATTGGCATGATAAATATGAAGCAGAGTTTAAGCAGCAATGGTGTAGTAGTACTATATGTATGTATGAAACATGAAAAGCTGGAAGCATTGTACAGATGCAATCTCGACATACTTTCTATATAACGAGGATAGTCATGATAAGGTTGGATGAGGATGGTATGGCGGATTCGCGCGACCAGCAGTGTGTGCTCCCTTCGCCAACTTTGAACATAGACAACAAAGAGGGGGAAAAGAGCGACAAAAATCTTCTCACTTCTCACTCATATTGCAACCAAAATTGAGAAGCACATGTACGTATGTACATGCCAAATTCAGAGATATTACTCTGATTCAGTCATATAATACACAATGGTGTGGGCAAAATAATGAATCAGTTATACAAATACACAATGGAGGTGGACAAAATTCATCAAACAACACTCGTGACATACAAATATGTTAGAAATCAGAGAGGGCTATATCAAGATTTCCCAGAATTACCTATGTCAGATGAGGATGCTACCAGCAGAGGAGATGGGGGGCGACTCCAGCAAGGTTCCTCGCGTGATGGGTTCGTTCGGAAACCGCCGGGGGATCCGACCATGGACTGCGAGCTCGCTCGTCATGCTCGTCGTGGCTAATGCCGGCCACAACAACCGTGTGGGACGGCGCACCTGCGAGGTGAGTCTCATGGGAATAGGGAAGGCTGGTTCATGGCGGCGAGAACAAGGGCGGGGCGGCCGGGGACGAGATTGGCGAGCTCCGGAGCAGGCGACGGGGATGGGGACGGGTGGGTTTGGGCAGGTGAGATTAATGCGGGAGTAGTTATGGATGGAAAATCAGGCTGCTTTGGAAACTAATCAAAGGATCTTAGACGCAATCTCGACCGTGAGATGAAAGAAGCATCGACGGTATGCGCTCAGTCTGACAAACGTCTGCTATCAGATGCCTGCTAGGAAGCGTTTCCGCAGGAAGAATCAGTTGCGTATCTGGACGGGCGGGAAGCGGATAGCAGCCACACAATCTACTTGTGGAATTGTAGAATAGAGAGACAGACCTACCATGCATATGTCAGTGATGACGATGCGGTTTGGAATATCCGGCCTCTCTCTGGCCCGACCATTGCTCATCGGAATTGTTGGATTTGTCGACGTGACTGATGGGCACACGCGCGGTACCACACCAGCAGTCAACATTTTGCTAACAAAACCCAAGGAGTCAAATAGCCTTAGCAGCCCTGCCCCCTTCCTCCCATAATTATGGGACCCAGGGAGTATTTTCTAATTAATCGAAAAAGACTCGCGCCTCACTTTCTAGATAAATTATCGACCAACATACAACACAACGCATAAAACTGCACATCACACACCACACACACTCAACACTAGATACAAGGGTGTTTAAGAATAGCTAGACGAAGCTGTGCATGACAAAACGAGTACTCCAAGGTGGCTCCTTCAAGAAAGTCACGACAGTAGAGCATCGCCACAGTTCGATCCAGGAATCAAGATTTCCTCCAAAGCAACATGAAGGACGAAGTGGAACCACGATGACTCCTTCAAGAAAGAGACGACGCCCATAGGCGATGCCGCCGTCGCCCTGGCAGATCCAAAGTGGGTTTTCACCCCAGCAAGCCCTCTTTGCCTCCGAGACGTAGTACTGCAGTCTATGAGGACATCTGCCAACGTCATACTCACGCCTTCGACCGTCGCACCGTAACCACCACGCGCGCCCACACGGCTGTGGCAACCAGCAAACACCCGAGTTGGGCGCTCCGCCCACGAGAACCACGCCTGCCATCTCCATGGCCGCCGCCTCGGCACCCATGGCCCCAACACCATTCTCATCCTAGACTTGCAGCCAAGACGAACAAAGTGTCGGGCAGGAAGGCACCTCCTTCCCCGCCCTTGGACGGCCCCCGGGTCAAAGCCATCTTGGGCCGGCCAGATCTGGCCGCCCCGCCAAAGGTGTTCGTGATTTAAAAAAAAGTCCATGAATTTTTGAAAAATTGAGATTTCGGAAAACATTAGTGTATACAAAAATGTTCAACAAATTTCAAAAAATATCAAAATTTAAAATTTTGCTCGTGAACTTGAATTTTTTTGTAATTCCAAAAATGTTTCATAAATTCACAAAAAATACCATAAATTTGAAAAAAAATGACAATGTCTAAAAAATATTTTCTATATCAAAAAATGTCCAATAATTTGATTTTCTTTAGATTGTGAAATTTTTCATGAAAATAAATAAATTTCGAGAATACAAAATTATTCCTGATTTAAAAAAATTGTTTGCAAATTTGGAAAATGTTCAAAAATAAAAAAAATAAGGAATTGAAAAATCAATTTGTGTGTCTAAAAAACATTTCTGATTGAATTTTTTCGTGAATTAAACAAATGCTAATTAATTAGACCAATATCCGCAAATTGGAAAATATAAGGCGCATTGAAAGAAGAAGACAAAGAAAGAACTTGAAATAAAAACAAGGAAAAACCCAATGAGGAAACGGCTTAGAAAGAGCACAGTAATAAAATATAAAAAAGGTTCAAGGAAGTCTAGAACCATTCCAAAACCGATGGGAAAGGCACAGAGAGAGTGGGCTGGCCCATTACAATGCCAACACAACCGCGGGGGAGGGGGGGGGTGGGGGGCACGTTTGGTTGGTATTCCCCAACCTGCGCGGGTATTAGGATCCCTCTCTAATATCCTGTGTGAATTATTTGTACTCGTACCTGGGATGAGACTAGGCATGCTCACCGTATTGCTGTGACACGCATGAAAGAATTGTGTGCCGTGGGAGTTATATGTCGCCTGTAACGAGACATGTTACGTCTAACCTACAAGGCGGCATTATTGGGCCGACCCAATACTGTGCACTGGTTTGACTATTTTACATTGGTTTCTTCTCCCCCTCAAAAGAAAAAAACATTGGTTTCTCCGTATTTTTTATGCTTTCCTTTTTTCCCTTTTTCGCACACAATATATATATATATATATATATATATATATATATATATATATATATATATATAATATTTTGGTCATACACGTTGTACATTTTTCGTATACATATGACACATTATTTTTATACATGTTTAATATTTTCAAACACATTTTAATTTTGTATATGTTTTTGGTGCCTTATTTTTAATATACAGTTTTAGTATACACACGGAACACTTTTTATACATGTTTAACATTTTTCAAATACAATGATTAACATTTTTTTCCAAATACATGTTTTCATGTCTACTTTTTTTTCATACATGTTGTACATTTTCCATGTACAGCTGATACATTTATTTAATATTTTTAAAATACATATTTATATTTTTTTAAACACATGTTATTGAACCTTTTTGGGATATTTGTTAAACCCTTTTCCAATATGTGTTGAAACATGTTTTTCAAATGCTATCAACATTTCTAAAGTTGCACAAACTTATTTTAACACACCATTAACATTTTTTCTAAAACTTAAGTAATCGTTCGTGGAATATATGTATTTTAGGTTTTTTTTAATATAAACAAAAGTAGAAAAAAGCAAGACAAAAAAACAGAGAGAAGAAATGCATAAACTTTTTACTGGGCCGGCCCACTAAGGGCGTTCATTTAGTTCCTTTGTATTCCGTCTCGCTCTAAGTGAGGTATAGGCACTACCGTTGTGTGCTGCCATGCTTGGCTCAGTTGTAAAAACTAGGTGCAACTAACCAATGGTTACCTATTGGGGGGCTTCCATAAGGGTCAGTCTTTTGCTTAGGAGCGCGCCAAGTGGTGCGTTCAAGTGTTGTCACGTGTCGCGTGCTCGGTGTTACCTCTGGATTTCGTTTTTTTATACACATTTTCGGGATTTAGATGGGTATTATGGATTTTCGGCTTTTGCCTTGTTTTTCTAGGTTTTGGAATTTTTTTTTTGCGAAGCACAACTGTGTTTCTTGGGAAAAAATGTGCTGCCTCTAAAAGCGTAGATTTGCTTGTGTGGAAACATAGATTTGCTTCCGCGATTACCCATAACCGTGCTTCTTGAAAAGCAAAAATATATGTGCTTCCACGAGAAGTACATATTTGATTCTCGTGAAAGCACATTTTTACTTCCATGAGTTATGCTTCTCAGGGAAAAGATTATGCTTCTACGAAAAGCACATATTTGCTTCTCGGTAAAATAAAATTGTGCTTGCACGATAAGCACAGTCTGCTTCTTGTTGAAGCACATATTTGCTTTCGCGAGAAGCATAGTTGTGTTCCCAAAAAAGGAAACAAACTGAAAAACCCGCAGCATGCCACTAGTAGAAAAACTACTTTACGTGAGACACATTAGTCCCGGTTTGTAAATGAACCGGCACTAATGGTACCATTAGTCCCGGTTCGAACGGCTATGCATTAGTCCCGGTTCATTTGTGACCTATAGTAACGGTTGGTGGCTCCAACCGGTACTAAAGGGGTCATGGCCTTTAGTACGGGTTGGTGGCTCCAACCGGTACTAAAGACCCCCCCCCCTTTAGTACCGGTTGGAGCCACCAACCGGTACTAAAGGTGGTGCGCTGCCACCCGCAGTGCACAATATTTAGTCCCACCTCGCTAGTTGAGAGGAGCTCACACCGGTTTATAAGCCCCGCCGCGGCTACCATGTCGAGCTCCTCTCTAAGCAGGCCTTTGTGGGCCTATTGCAAGTCTTCTGCCCTGTGGGGCCTACTGGGCTGTACGGGCCTGCATCTTGGCCCAACTAGAGGTTGGGTTTCTAGTCGTATGCAGGCCGTGCCGGCCCAGTAGGCGGGCTGTTTTTGTTTATTTCAACAACAAAAAAATCAAAAAAAATCCTTTAGTCCCGGTTGGTGTTGGTGTTACCAACCGGGACTAAAGGTCGCCCAGACCACGGCGCGCCTCGTGCCACGTGGTGGGCCTTTGGTCCCGGTTCGTGTTGAACCGGGACTAATGGGGGGGGGGGGACCTTTAGTCCCCACCCTTTAGTGCCGGTTTCCAGAACCGGTACTAAAGGTCCTTACGAACCGGTACTAAAAGTCGTTTTTCTACTAGTGTGCTTTCGGTTGTTTCTTCCCTTTTTTGTATTTGTTTTTTCTTCCCTTTTTGGGGTATGTTTTTTTTTGTTTCTGGCTAATATTTTTGGGTTTTTTATCATTTATGCCACTAGTTATGTCCCACTACTCAGTTTTGCCATTAGAAGTTACAACTACTAAAAAATGTCATCAATCCGTGAGATGCTTGCTCAAAAATGCCATTAGATATCTAAAAAATGCCATCATTCCGTTAGATGTTTGCTCAAAAATGCCGTTAGACATTGTTATTTTCACGTCAAACCCGTTGACCATGTTATATGATAAAAATAAGCCTAGACCCACATGTCAGTTTTCTCTATCTCACAATGATAGGTGTGGCCCCACTTGTCAGGAGTAACCAAGCGAATAATTTTACAGGAAAATAAGAACATTGTTGGGATCAAGTGGGCCCACACTTTATTGTAGTGAGATAGAGGGAGAGCTGGCATGCTGGTTCATAGGTATTTATGTCATTATAACGTGACAAAAGAGTTTTGAGATCACAATAATGGTGTCCAGTGGCATTTTTGAGCATGTGTCTAACGAAGCGATGGCATTTTTGAGCAGTTAAAATTCCTAGTGGCAAAACTAAGTAGTGGGACACAACCGATGGCATAAATGATAAAAACCCAATATTTTTTCCTGATTTTTGTGACAAATTTTTTTGTTGAAATATATTAACATGAGATCTAGGTTCAGAGATCTCGACATGAGAAATTCACACACTGAAAACGGTTCCGAATTTGAACGCACGGCTCAAGTTATAAAACTTTTGAATAAATGAATCTACGCAAAAAAGAAAACTTTCAGATTGTGACAAAGTTACATACATGCGGCGCCACTTGTCTAGGCGTGAGAAGATGGTGAATGACCTTTGCAAGGGGTATGAAAAATACAGGATTTGAGTGGCATGTCCACTTGAATCCTATTGGATTAGGATATAGTGTTTGATGGCACTGGGAAAACCAAAGAATTGTAAAAAGAGGTCAATGTGGATGCTAAATTTTCAATGAAAAATTACTATAGGATTCAATCCTATGAATCAAACGACTAACATAAAAAAATCCTAAGGATTTCAACCATCCAAGAGCGTAACCATCTAAATATCCTATAGATTTCTGTTACATCAAAAGAGTACTAACTAGTGCGTCACATAGGGTCCATCTGAAGGCCCACCAGCTAGTCACGCTAGGCTTTTTTGGTGTTACTAGCTAGCAGCTGAAATCACTAGTTGAGGAGTACTCCTTCCAAAGATCATTCCCACCTCCCCAGGTTGTGACAAGTGGCGCGCTTCATGTGCGCCACTTGTTGCAACCTCGGAGTTTTCCTTTTTTTAGATCCGTTTATTCAAAACGTTTTATCTCTTAAACCGTGCGTCCAAATCTTGAACTGTTTTCATCGTTGCATTTCTCACGTTGAGATATTCAAAACTAGATCCCATGTTGATAGATTTTGACGAACTTTTTTTCATGAAAAAACTGAACCGGGAGCATGTTTTTCTTCTCTCTCGCGGAAGCAAATTCGTGCCTCTCGCGGAAGCAAAACCATGCCTCTCACGAAAAAAGAAGAAAACATATTTTTTTTTGTTTCCGAGAGGCACGGCCGTGCCTCTCACAGAAGCAAAACCGTGCCTCTACGGAAGAAAAATAAAAAAGAGAAAATGCTTTTTTTTCTGTTTCCGAGACGGCACGACCGTGCCTCTCGCGGAAGCAAAACCATGCCTCTCATAGAAGAAAAAAAAAGAAAACATGTGTTTTTTTCTGTTTTTGAGAAGCACGATCGTGTCTCTCGTGGAAGCAAAATCGTGCCTTTCGCGGAAGAAAAAAAAAGAGAAAACATGTCTTTTTTTCATTTCCGAGAGGCACGGCCGTGCCTCTCGCGGAAGCAAAATCATGTCTCTCACGAAAGCAAAAGAAAAAAAACACGTTTTTTTCGTTTCTGAGAGGCACGGCCGTGCCTCTCGTTAAAGAAAAACCATGCCTCTCACGAAAAAAAAGATTTTTTTTGTTTGTCTTTGAGAGGCACGGCCGTGCCTCTCGCGAAAGAATAACCAAGCCTCTCACGAAAAAAAAAAGAATTTTTTTTTTGTCTTTGACAGGCACGGCCGTCCCCCGCAAAAAAAAAGAGAGGCACGGCCGTGCCTCTCGCGGAAGCGAAACCGAGCCTCTTGCGGAAGAAAGAAAAAAGAGAAAACACGTTTTTTCATTTTGAGAGGCACGACCGTGCCTCTCGCGGGAAAAAACACTTTTTTTCACTCAAAATTTTTCAATTTTTTTTGTCGAAAAGCTAAGAAAGACCGCTGGAAAACCAAAAAGTCGAAAAAACTCAGAAAAACCATCTAAAAAGCCGAAAACGTGTGCGGAAAAATATTTTAAAAAAACACAGAGAAAACACCCAGAGCGTGACATGTGGCGGCGGCTGGGAGCACACCATGTGGCGCGCTGTCAGCCCACCCCATGTGATCGTTGGGGAGGCCGAAGGAGCGCTCATAAATTAATCGCTCTAATTTGAAGGCGTTCTGTTCTTTGGAGGTGCGATAGTTATTATTTGGAGGCGTGATATTTGTTAGCGGTTTTTCTAAACGCCAGGTTTGCTCTTACAAGGCATTTTGTGAGCTTTCTAAGGAATTATTAAATGTCTTTTAAGGGCATCTTCAACGCTGACACATAAATAGGATATAGCATTTGTGGACACGGATGCGGAAGCCGCCATCTAAATCTATCTGCATATATTTCAAACCGGGTTTCAATTGACCGGACGTATTTCTTCGAACACAACGGAGTTCATCAAAGTTCGGATAGAAAATAGCGCAAATCATCCATACATAGCATGCAAATAAGTCCAGTACAATAATAGTTCAAGCTCAACGAGATTAACCAGATATTCAACAAAATTTCATGGATGGTCATGTTGTCCACACATACTGCCCCTTGAGCTTCATCCAACAATGTGTGTGCATGAATGGCCCGCCCTCTGCCCTGTGGTACATCACGACATCGCGTACAAGCTACACAACATGTAGAGCAACATTGTGTGAATGAATCAATCAAATAACAAGTTGAGCAAGAAGAAGCAAAACTTACGATCTCCATGGTTGTCGCGTGCAATGGCTACATTGCCTCCAGCCGATCAACCTCGGCGCAAAACTTCATGACGGAGTTCTAGATCGTGTATCATCAATACGATAATGACTTCATATTGCGTTCATGGATGATGTCCATGTCGTAGGTCGCAAAGTGCTTTCACGCATGAAAGGAACCATGCACGCGCTGCTAAAAGAGCCTCTTTCTGGTCCTGTCTGTGAAGTCCGCAGATACGGGCATCCACGCATAGCACAACAACTCATCGTCCATGGTCGAGTACCTCACCATCCTTCTTACACTAAAAAAGATGAAATGAAGTTAAAAAATAAGCTCAATGGCATTTGACCAAACATCTGATGGGCGTGGTGTCCGCCATGGACGTCGTTGACAGGGGGCCGGAGGGTACCTAGCTACGGACGGATCCTCGGTGTATGGCTCGTAGTACAAGTGCAGGTGTGTGGGTGGCGGCTGCGGATGCCCGACAATGCCTGGGTGGTGGCCGAAGAGGTTCAGCGGCAGCGTCGAGGAGTGCGCGGATGCAAAGCAAGGGGGAACAGGGGCGGAGTGGAAGAGAATGGGACCGTGAGAGGAATTTGAATGGGCCGGGGGTGTCGAAGTCCTACGTGGCAGCGGTCTGGAGTCCTGCAAAGCACCTCAATTTGCTTCCAATTTGCAGAAAAGGTGCGTCCGGACCATACATGACCGCGTTGGATGGCAAAACACGTCCAGACCGCGCGGTTCGAACGGTGACTGGATGACTGTGTCTCTTTTGTTCTCTCAATGCAATGCACAGACAATTTATATACACTAGTAGAAAACAGAGCTTTGGTCCAAGCTCAATCTACACATTAGTCCCGGTTGCATTACGAACCGGGACTAATGTGAGCATTAGTCCCGGTTCGGGCGGCTAGGGCGCTGGGCAGGCATTAGTCCCGGTTCAAATAGGACCTTTAGTCCCAGTTTGAGCCACGAACCGGGACTAAAGGGTGTGATGCCCTTTAGTCCCGGTTCGTGGCTCCAACCGGGACTAAAGGTTAGACCTTTTGTCCCGGTTCGAGCCACGAACCGGGACTAAAGGGGTTGAGGCTTTAGCCCCGGTTGGTGGCTCCAACCGGGGCTAAAGGTTACACCTTTAGCCCATGTTGGAGCCACGAACCGGGACTAAAGGGGTTTTGAAATTTGTTTTTTGTTTTTTCATTTGTTTTTTGTGTTTAGTTTCTGTTTTAAATTGCTTATACCTTTTAGGATATTTGATGTTTTTGAGTGATTCTTTTTGCATTGGATTCAAAATTTTGTCTAGTTTCTGTTTGTGCCATTAGTTTTCAAATTTGAATAAATTAAATTTGCTTTAAACCCTTGATTGTGAATAATTTGAGTTTAAAAATAGTTTTTAATTAAATTTTTTTGCTCCTAGTCATATGTTAGATTGTTGTCACAGTAAGATTTATTTGGTTATTTTTAGAATAATTTATATTACGATTTTAATTAAAACAGCACTGTTTTGCTTATATAGTTGTTTTAGTCCTTCAATTGTTGTTTTCAATTATTTTTAGTTAGTTCTTTCTGTAGATTTTAACATGTTGTATTATGCTTCTGTTAGACAACAGTAGATAAATTTTTAAAATTAATTAATATTAATTTTGCTAAAGTTTTGTATTAATAGTTGTTTAGACTTTAATAATAGTTGATAGAATTAGTTTTGCTATATTAGAAGTAATTCTTTTTGCCACTTTAATAGAACGTGACTCTGGCTTGGTTAACCTTAGTTGTGCCTCTGGCTGGGACGGTGCTAGCAGATGTAGTCGACAGTAGGATTGGATGGACACCATGTTGTAGTATGCTTCTGTTGGACACCATCAAACTCTACCCCCCCCCCCCCCCCAGTATCGCCATTTCAGTTTTGAAAAAAAAAGAAAATGATAAAAACTTCAAAAAATAAAATCCTTCGAGATGTAGTTATGTTACTACATCTACTAGTTAGGAAAATTAAAAAGCATAAATTTCGACATGTTTTGCAAAAAAATGTTATGAAAAAGTAAAATGGCTATAACTTTTGCATACGATGTCGAAAAAAACCGTATAATATATCAAAATGTTCAGCACGAAAATCCGGTTCCGATTTCGACGGCCATAGGCCATTTTGCAAATTTTTAGAATCCTCAAATTCTGAAAGAAAAAAAAGTTATCCTGAAATTTAAGTTTTTTTGAATTTTTGGTCAAACTCTGGTCAAACTACTTATTCAATAAATATTAGTGTTACTAATTAATTATTGTTTTTTAGAATAATAGTTTCAAACTCAAACGGTGCTTCATGCTCAAGTTCAACTCCTAAGGGTTAATATGATTGACAGCTTACTATTGTCAAGAAAACAACAAGTGCAGACTTAGAAACTAGGGAGAATAAAACTCGAAAGTTAAGCGTGCTTAGGCTGGGGTAGTGAGAGGATGGATGACCAGCCGGGAAGTTAGACGATTTGGAATGAGTGGTACATACTTGAGCAGTGATGAGGGGTGATTAGAGATTAAATTGTCAAATAATTCAGAAATTTGAAAATCAGAAAAAAATTCAATTTTTTTTTGAAAAAAATCCAATTTTTTTAAAAAAAATTCAGAAAAACAAAATTTCAAAAAAATTCCTTTAGTCCCGGTTGGTGTTGGTGGAGCTCCAGAAACCGGCCGCGTGGAGCTCCTTTAGTCCCGGTTCGTAAGCAAACCGGGACTAAAGGTTTTGGGCTTTAGTTCCGACCCTTTAGTCTCGGAACCGGGACTAAAGGTCCTCTGGAACCGGGACTAAAGGCCCGTTTTCTACTAGTGATAGTAGTCATTACTACATGATTGCATTCGTCAGGCACATGGTATTTCTTTTACTTCTTCATTTTAGAAGGAACAAAATAATGCTCCAACAGCTAGCTAACACTAAACCTTCCCCAGGCACATGGTATTTCTTTTACTTCTTCATTTTAGAAGGAACAAAATAATGCTCCAACAGCTAGCTAACACTAAACCTTCCCCAGGCACATGGTATTTCTTTTACTTCTTCATTTTAGAAGGAACAAAATAATGCTCCAACAGCTAGCTAACACTAAACCTTCCCCAGGCACATGGTATTTCTTTTACTTCTTCATTTTAGAAGGAACAAAATAATGCTCCAACAGCTAGCTAACACTAAACCTTCCCCATGCCACTCCATACACTCCGTGGAGACACAGTGAACGGCACACATTTACATCATCGACGCGTCCGATACCTCTGTGTCCCATCTCTGTCCGAGGAGCGGTCCACCGGCGTGCTGTATTTTTGTTCTACGAATGTGAACCATCGATCGTACGTGTGTGTTGTCACGTCATGCACGGACCGGCCAGCCGTTCCACGGCTCTGGCAGCCAGCCAGCTAACTAAGCACGTGATGATGCTGATTGCCATTGTTTGTTGCCAGCTTACCAAGCTGACCGTTTGGGCGTGATGATGCTGATTCATGCACCCTACTCCCTCCTTCCCAAAATATAACAACGTTTTTCAAGCTATATGTTAGTTTGAAAAATGTTCTTATATTATGGGACGGATGGAGTATTTTCTACCCGTATCAATCAGCCTGCAGCCAACCAGCTATAGGGACTAGCGCTCGAGTTGGTGTGTGTGTCCACACACGAGGTGAGGTAGGTATTCTGTCCTCTATCGTGCGACTGTGGTCGCCCCGCGATATATAATCCTGGGGAATATCTAATCAACTAATCACATGGGCTAGTTGAAGAGTTTGAGTGCTGATGCAATCTAGCTTAGCCATGGCGACAAGGCCACCCCGCCGGTGGTCGCTTCTGCCGTTATCCTCCCACTCCCAGCTGCTGCTGCTGCTCTTTCTCGTGCATCCTTTCTTCTCCGCCGGGACGCCGTCCATCACCACCAAAGCCGTGCCGCGGCTGCCGGGGTTCAACGGGCCCCTGCCCTTCTCCCTTGAAACAGGGTACGTGTGCGCTCTTCTTCTTCGTCCTCCTCCTCTTCTACCCTGGTTAACTTGATCGGATGATGCGATGTGGTACCTAACCTACCACGGTGCAGGTACGTGGAGCTCAACGACGGCGTACGCCTCTTCTACTACTTCATCCAGTCAGAGCACGACCCGGGCGAGGACCCTGTTGGAATTAAACCCGACATACCCTCCCAGCTGGTGGTGTTTGGGTCGTGTACGAGCATGTATCCGATTAGTATTTGAGTTGGAGTTAGTCTAGGAGTAGTATTACTCTAGATAGCTTAGCTTTCGTACTATATATATGAAGGTACCCCTGACCTTGTAACACCGTACCTAGAGTTGAAGCAATAAAGTATACACAAGGCTTGATACGAGCCTTTGGCAATACGCCGGTGTCTCGCGTATGTGCGTTTGTGTTTCTGGCCGTGCTGGCCGTTGTGTCCGTGCGTGGCTACTAGTAGATCGTTTCGATCAGCCGTGATACGTACGTGTGTTTTGCTTCGGCCACTTGGGCAGGAACCAAGACTGTCAGCAAGTTCTTCGTCGTCGGTCGCTTGCGTGTCGCCAGAAAGTACTCGGCGTGCACAGTCTGGGCCAACAATTGGTATCTAAAGCAAGGTTGATCTTTTAGTAACGGAAGGTCATGACGGGCAAGGAGATCGTGGAAGCGTCTGGTGCGGCTAAAGTACTTGCCGTACCCGGTACGTTGTACCCACGGTTTGATCGCGAGAACTTCGGGGTCTGGAAGGCCCTCATGGAGTGTGGTCTCCGCGCCAACGAGTTATGGGACGTGGTCAATCCAGGTGGCGACGCGTTCAAGAAAGAGGGAGCCGAGCACCGGAAGGATCGGTAGGCGGCGTCGGCGATTTACTCGGTGATGCCGATGGATGTCCTCCAACACCTGATTGCCAAAGAAACGGCGAAGGAGGTGTGGGATAGTTTGAAGCTCATGTTCGAGGGACACACCCGCGTCAAGCAAGCCAATCTCCAAACTCTCCTAAGGAACTATGAGACTTTGGTCATGGGCGACGATGAGTCCGTGGATGCGTTCGCTTCACAGGTGGCAACTCTCATCAATCGGATTCGCGCGCTTGGAGAAAACCTCACAGAGGCCTTGGTTGTCTGGCGGTTCTTGCGCGCGGCCCCTCCCCGGTACCTGCAAATTGTCACGGCGATCGAGTAGTGCGTCGATCTCACGACTCTCTCCGTCGACGAACGTCATCGATCCGCGCCATGTCCATGTCATCGATCCGAGGCCGACGAGGGGCCGTGGGGTGGCAGAGATATGTCGACGGTCTAGTCGTCGGCATAGGCCTGGCCCATGGCCTCTGCCACGTCATCGATCCGCGTGCCATGGCACCTCATCGATCCAGGGCATCGTCGATCTGTGGGCACAGCTATGCCGTCGGCATAGATTTTGTGCCAATTTTCCCAATTTTAAATTCCCACTTGAGTTCCCACTTGAGTTCTATGGCTTTTTCATTATCGGGAAGATCCTCTTCCATAGACTGACGCCAACACCCCTTGGTATTTGCAACCTTAAATTCCGCCGGTTCCACGGCGAGACACCGCAACTGACTCCGTTTCACCTTTTCCGGGTCAAGCATCCGAAGAGTTGTCTCCGGATATGGGTGTAACACCGGCTGTAGATGATCAATTGTAGATGGACGTGTCCTTTTCTCGGGTGCCATCGGAGGCGACGCAGGTGCAAAATTGAGTTTCCTTGTAGAGCCACTGTACATTCCTTGTACGTACTGCTTCTACCTTGGGTTGCTGCTGTGTTGCCGTCTGCAGCGCCCGCAACTAGGCTGCCAAGCGCGCTGACCACATCGAAACGCCTGGTGTCGTGGACTTCTGACACCACGTCTTCGTCTATCTTCAGATTTTCTTTACTGCTCTTTCGGTCGCAGCTGGCCTCAATCGGACGCGTCGCACAAAGGCCGCTTCTCCATGGACGAGCACGCGCAGCTTTCGCTTCATCCGCGCCAGCAAAATTAGCACTTACGTATGTAGCATCGACGTAAGTTTCGGAGTCACCTCTCGCATCAGTAGCATCGACGCGAGTTTCCGAACCATGATTATGAATGTGAACTTTTTCTTCCACGAGCGCGACAATTTCTTTAGCCGGCGCTTGAAAAACCGGATCCTGCTTGTCCACGAGTTTACACATCAACATCATGTCACCATCCTCTCCTTGCTGGGCTATGAGCGCTTTCTGCTTCGGTGTTTCCTCGCAGTCAACCATGAAGTGACCGAGGAGGCCACAGTTATGACACCTCACTTTTCTGATGTCAATCTTTCTCCTCGCTGGCAGTGCAGCCTCATCGTCTGAGTCGTCATCCGAGTCGGCGAAGTTCTTTCTCGCTGAATGCTGCTTCCCCTTCTTCTTGCTACTACTTTTGGATCCACCTCGCTTTTCTAGGGCGATCCACTGCGCCTTTGTGAGCATCACAAGCTCGTCGTTCCTCCCGTCTCCAAGACTGTAAGACTGAACAAATTCTGCCTCGATGCTTTCCAGCATCATTCGGAGATGTTCTATGTTATCAAATGAGAAGCTGAAGTTCTGTTCCGGTGCAGACGAGGACACTGTTTCATTTTTCAGTGACAAACTGGCGGTGCTAACCTGTCTGGCCGTCTCTCAGTACATTTACAGCGAGAGCAACATTTTCATGAAGTGCAAAACAGATGGATGTCACACGTGAGGAAATGATAAACCTGAACCTTTCGTGTCAACATTATAGCAGTTAAAACTCGATGTGCGTCACCTCAAAATGAATGAAACAAGGTTTGGTGTGTATATAGCAGCTAAAATATGGTAGGCAGCATGGCAGAGCATCATAGGCCATCAAGAGCGGCAAACCCCCTAGATTTCCTCTCAAAAAATAAAGAGCAAATTCTGGTTTTTACCCCCTATTTTGACATTTTTGACACTAATTACCCTATTTAGCGAGATTTCATCCGTTTTACCCCATTTAGCAAAAGTTCTGCCACAATTTACCCTGTTTAATTTTTTTGTAAGCGTTCTGACCAATAGGTTCCAATTGTCATGTCCAGCTGGCATGCCACATAGACGGTTTTTTCCTGCCTATTTTTCTCCCTGCTGAACCAGTCCTCGCAGCTTCTGCCGACCGGGACCGCCTGATGGTGGTGGTCGCTCGCATCGTGTCCAACACACAACGCCCAGTCGGCAGAGCGGCGAGCGCCACGCTCGCCTCTACTCGGTTCTCGCTTGCGTTGCTCGCCCCCAATCGATTGCATCACCTGTCCAGGCTTCTGACTACATGCACTCGTCAGGCTCGCTCCAACCTAGGGTTAGGGATTGTCAGGCTGCGGCGACGATGACGGCAGCGGTGGCGGGTGCTGAGGTCCCGGCCATGCGATTTCAAACCTCCTCGAGCAGGGTTGTATGGCCACAACATCAAGGCAAGAAACGACCCCGTGGAACAGATGGTTCAGTCAAGCTCGGTGACGTCGGCGTAGTCCTCTGAATTTGATATACTTCAAAAACTAATCATGTACGTGACTCCATCAGGCTGTGCTCAGTTCTTCTTCCTACTTTGGCGACATAGTAGGGACCCTATTAGACTGTGCCCAGTTGATGGCGGGTCTATGGCGACGGCTGGTCCAACAAATCAGTGAGGTTGGTGAACAAAGAAGCCCTCTCAGTCGTACCCCATCCCACATGATTTTGACCATCTCTATCATAGCAATTTGTGTATTCTAAAATTTTCCTGAGTCATGCATTGGCTGGTTAGGCGTTTAATTCGGACAAAATTAAAATGCTTATTAGAAGATCACGTGTATACATATCACCCTTCTGCAACTGAGGTACATTGATTTAAAGTTTTTTTTCAACATTTTGAATATTGACGAAATTCTTTTACTTCTTCAGTTTGATAAACCTTTGTCAGAATTGATTTCAGAGTAATCCAGATCTCCACCAGTGGTCGTAAGGCACATAGATGGAGGATGATTTTTATGGTTTGTGACAGCTCCTGGAAGTCATGGAGGACAAGATGATGTTAGCAATCCAGATGGAGAGCTTTGCAAGGTGTAGGAGCTAAGAAACGTGAAGACTGACAAGGTGTATGTGCCACTGCTACTGTTTGGTGTATTTTGTAGCTTGTGTAGTTATGAACTAGTGAAGCTATCGATATATGTGATGTTATTCAGCTGTACTTTAAGGTCCTGGTGCTATCTATAAATGGAAAGCATCATTCAACCTATTTTCAACATGTGAACCCCGAGCAATCTGTAGCCTATATTAATCAGTTTTGATAGTAGTGTATTTCCATGATCTGTTGCAAATAATAGGAGAATGATCTGATTTATAAATAATAGGAGAATACCATCAACTCCAAAAATATTAAACATGGTAAATTGGGACAACACAATTGGACCTGCGTGTCAGAATGCTCACAAAATATTAAACTGGGTAAATTGTGGCAACACTTTTGCTAAATGGGGTAAAATGGATGAAATCCCGCTAAATAGGGTAATTAGTGTCAAAAATGTAAAAATAGGGGGTAAAAACCGGAATTTACTCAAAAATAAAACCTCTTGCCTCAAAACTTTTGCTTCTTAAATTCAAAATACACCTTTTGGAATAGTATTACAGGTTTTCAGCAAGGTGTATCCAACAAGATCATTTGCGGTGCATACTGTTGAAATATGAGGGTGGGCCTAGGGCCCATCTAACAATTTCAGAAAATCTATAAGGATCCATGTGGGTTATATGGCACTAGGTGTGGTGGGAAGTTTAGTCTCACATTGCTAGTTGGAGAGGAGTTGGACCTCCTTATAAGGGATTCTGTTCCACATGCTATTGGAGGTTGAAAAGATAAGTGGTTCCCACCCGCTCCTTCTTCTGCCACGCCTCGTCATGATGCATCGCGGGTTGCGGGAATGAGCCAAGACGACCTCACACCTATGCTCTTATTTTTACCGGTCAGGAACGGATAGTCTCTAACAGAAGAGTCACGATATGAGACATTGGATCGTGGGTTGTTACCGACCCAGACGTGGGTCCAGCCCACGTCTCTCAACGCGACCGCGCCTATATATTGGAGGCACCGGCCAACCCTCTCCACGCCCAATGTCGTTCCTTTGCTGCTCCTGCCGCCGGTGATCCCATCCCGCCCACCGCGTACACGATTAACGGGATAGCATGTCTCCGAAACCCCACCTCTCCTGATCCCGTATGGGAGAGGGCGATTAGGTTTTTGGGGACCGTCTCCTACGCGACTGCTCGCCGCTGTTCGTCCACGTCCGCTGCATTGTCTACATTCGTGTCGTCTTCATCGTCACCATGTCCACCGCCAACGAAGCAGACCGTGCTGCCGCTGAGAAGCTCGAAGCCGAAAGGAAGGCCACCGAGGACGCCACTGCCGCCGTCGCCGCGCGGCCTCTGCTTGGCCGATCGGAGGGTATAACTCGCTTATCCCACTCTTATTTATTACTGTTTTATCCGTACTAGTGATTTGTGTAGATGTTTCTACTGTCTGTCTAGTACGCGATAATACGATCAAATATCAGTATGTGCTTAGTACTGTTTACGTCACGTTCATGATTTATTCTTGGATTAATTTAATCAAAAAATTACCTATTTACTCAGCACATACTTTTCAAAAATCAGAAAAATATCATTTGTGGTAATAGTTATACAAAGAAACGCACTGCCATCACGGGGCATTATCTCAGCGGTTCAGAACTTTGAACATTGGGACATGTGTAAACCATAGCCATGTTTGTTATTGTTCAACTTTGCAATCGTTGCTTTTGTCCTTGTTTGTTGCAATATTCGGTTTTGGGTTTTGCTTAAACCGTAGATTGGGGCACCACAAAGCGTCGATAGTTCTTCAACAACTACATCACCTGATGTTGGAATAAATGACACAAGGGGTAGAAATAAATGACCACAACAACCGTCATGTGAAGTTTAGCAAAGGAATGATGCCTCGGCCACACACCATGTCCATTCGCTAACCTTCTATAAATAACTACCTCACTTGCGTAGTAGAATCACATTTAGTTGGTACAGGGAGAATGCATGACCAAGTGTGTGAGGGGAGCAACAATGCCGAGCGTGTCGAGTGTCACCGTTGATAGTAAACTTTCCCGGGGAATGAGATGTATTGGGAATTTGATTGGTACATTGATGAAGTGCTGTTCTCTGGGGTCCACTTCTAGAGTTACACTGAGCACGTAGCCGACACTACACTAATGTCTAGGTTGGTCATTACGGACCTGCTAGCTTCGTGATTCCGAACAACAGCTTGGAGCTTTTCCAATATTAGATGATAAAAGTAGTATTCGTTGCAAGTATTCAGGAGGCAGTGGTACAATAGCTGAAGAACACGAACTGGTAGTTAAGACTTTTTGAAGCCCCGGTAAATAAAAGAGTTGTTGTTGCACTTTATCAGCTGGTCTGAGTTTTATCACGATCATTGCCTTGTAAAACAATTTAATCACTATTTTCTCGGGTAAAAGGAAACACTCAACGTTTTTTAAGGCAGCGTACAAATGAACACAAATCCCTGTTCTGCTCGTTTTTTGTGCTTGAGTTTTTACTTTTTAGAAGGCTTTTTACAAAAATAGGTTTGCTATTTCACATCTAGATGCAATATACTTATCTCACATCTAAATTCCTCGCCGTCCGATCTGTTATTGCTTGTTTTTTCGTGCAATCTCTTGATTCGCATCCGTGTCACGTCCCGCATCATTTTTTTTATGACTCATCCCGCATCGCTTGTTTGTCGGGTCTCGCTTGTTTCTCGCCTCCGTCTGTTCTGTTGTTTTTGTTGTTCTTTTTTAGGCCCATTATCCTGCTCCGGTTTGGGCCTGTTTTCTGCTTTTTACCAGAGTCGTGTTTTACTCCTGGGCTGCTTTTGCACGTGTGAGAGAGATAAAAGAGAGACAAGAGTCTTTTGTCCCTCTACATCATTCATCGTTGTATTATGTTGTTCCATTTTCTTATTTTTCAGTTTGTGTGCTTTCTCTTTTCATTATATAGGCACAACATTTCAAGTCAACGTCAGTAGGAAATACCTTTTGCTTTGGATTTTTTGTCCAATATATGATCGCTTATTTGTATGTTCGCCATTGGACACACAATTGTATGTGGCACGATCCGTACAATCACATCTAAATTTTCAAGCATACTATCTTTTGATGCTGAATTTTTCGTGCAACGCTTTGATCCGTGTCGTGCTCTTTGCCCGTTTCGCAGCTTGTGTTTGTTGTCGGCCAGTTATGTCGTTGCGCATTGGGCTGTTTCGTGCCTCGCTTCCATTCTCAGGTTATGTTTTTTTTACTTTGTGCAAGCTGTATTTTTTTCACTTCCTGTTGTGGGCGTTTGTTTAGTTTTTGTGTGTGTTAAGCTGCGGTTTCCCCGTAAGGCCTCGACATTACATGACTGGGCTCTTTTAATACGCAACTGAGCTTGACCCTTTATTGTCCAAGTTGCAAGCGCACCTTCTTGACATCTAACTAGGGCTCCAACCCTTTTTGCCCCAGTTGTAACTCCACGCCTGACATGCAACTGCGGGCCCACCTTCTTTCTGTTATCCTAGTTGCAACTTCATTCTTGACACACAACTTTTTGGGAACCAACCATTTTTGTCCTAGTTGTAACTCCATCCCTAATATGCAACTATGCCCCTTCTTTCCTTGGTGACAAGTCCATCCTCTATATGCAACTGGGGGAGGGGGAGCCTGACCCTTTTTGTGTCTTTTGCAAGTCCATCAACAACATGCATGTAGGCCCGGTGCATTTTTCATTGAAGTTGCAAGTCCATCAACAACATGCATGTTGGCCCGGTGCATTTTTCATCGAAGTTGCAAGTCCACCCTCACCATGCAACTTTCGGGGCAATCTTTTTTGGTCCTAGTTGCGTGGTCTTCCCCGACATGCAGCTGGGCCTGGCCCGTTTGTTTATCCCAGTTATAAGTCCATCCTCGACACTCACTTGGGGCTACACCCATCTTCTCGCAGTTGCAAGTCAACCTCCAAATGCAATTAGGTTTGTGTTTTTTTGTCCCAGTTGCAAGTCCACCCTTGATATGTAACTGGAGCTAGCCTATTTTTTGTTCCAGTTGCAAGTTCGCCCTCGACACGCAACTTGGGAAGGGGATGGGGGCGACCCATTTTTTGTCCCAATTGCAAGTCAACCCCCGACATGCAACTGGGCCTTGGCCCATTTTTTTCCCGGTTACAAGCCCCTCATAGTTGTTTTGGCCCACTTGCAAGCCCACCATCGACTCTCAACCGGCCCCTTTTTTATTGTTATTCTAGTTTGCATGTCCACCCACTACTCACAACTGTTGGCGCCCCAGTTGCAAGCCCACCCTCGATTCATAATTGTTTTGTCGTCTCAGTTGCAAAGTACACCCTCAAGTCGAAACTGGACCCCTAGTTGTTTTCATCCCAGTTAGAAGCCACACCTCGACTCGCAACCGGGCCCGTCTTTTACTTTTTGTCTCAGTTGTCCACCTTCGACTCAGAATTAGGACTATTTTTTGTGTCCCAATTGCAAGTCCAGCTTCGACTCGCAATCGGGCCCGTCTTTTTCCTTTTGTCTCAGGTGCTAGTCCACCTTCGACTCGTAATTAGGATGATTTTTTTGTCCTAGTTGCAAGTCCAGCTTCGACCCTTAACTAGGCTAGTATTTGTTTTTCATTCCAGTTGCAAGCTGACTCTCGACTCGCAACTGGGCTCCGTTGTTGTTTTTGTCTCAGTTCCAAGCCTACCATTGACTCAAAACTGGGCCCTGTAGTTATTTTCGTCTCACTTGCAAGCTAAGCCTCGACTCGCGCCTGGGCCCATTTTTTTGTCATCCCAGTTGCATGTCCACCATGGACTCGCAGCTGGGGTATGTAGTTGTTGTCCCAGTTGCAAGCTCACCCTCGACTCGCAACTGGGTTGGTATTATGTTTTACATCTCAGTTGCAAGTCCACACTCGACTAGCAACTGGGCCCACAGTTTTTATGTTTTCCCAATTGCAAGTACACCCTGGGCTCGCAACTAGATTTGTAGTTGTTTTCCCAAGTTGCAGGTCCACCCTCGACTCGCAAGTAGGTCTGTAGTTATTTTTCCTGAGTTGCAAGTCAACCCTCAACTCGCAACTGGGCATGTATTTTGTTTTTTTCCCAGTTGAAAGTCACCCTCGACTCGCAACTGTGCCCCGTTGTTGTTTTCGTCTCAATTGCAAGACCACGATCGACTCACAACTAGGCCCATTATTATGGTTATCCCAGTTGCATGTCCACCCTCGACTCGCAATTGGGTATGTAGTTGTTTTTGTCTCAGTTACAAGCTCACCCTCGACTCGTAAATGGGTCGATATTATGTTTTTCATCTCAGTTGCAAGTCCACACTCGACTCGTAACTGGGCCCGTAGTTTTTATGTTGTCCCAGTTGCAAGTCCAGCTTCGACCCGCAACTTGGCTCGTTTTTGTTTTTTATTCCAGTTGCAAGCTCAACCTCGACTCGCAACTGGGCTCCTTGTTGTTTTTGCCTCAGTTCCAAGCCTACCATTGAATCAAAACTGGGCCGCGTAGTTGTTTTCATCTCACTTGCAAGCTAACCATCGACTCGCAACTGGGCCCATTTTTTTGTTATCCCAGTTGCATGTCCACCATGGACTCGCAACTAGGTATGTAGTTGTTATTGTCCCAGTTGCAAGCTCACCCTCGACTCACAACTTGGCTGGTATTATGTTTTACATCTCAGATGCAAGTCCACACTCGACTCGCAACTGGGCCCATAGTTTTTATGTTGTCCCAGTTGCAAGTCCACCCTCGACTCGCAACTAGGTCTATAGTTATTTTCCCCAGTTGCAGGTCCACCCTCGACTAGTCCAGTTCCAGGTCCACCCTCGACTAGCAACTAGGTATGTAGTTGTTTTTCCCCAGTTACAAGTCCACCCTCGACTCGCAACTGGGCATGTATTTTGTTTTTGTCCCAGTTGAAAGCCACCCTCGACTCGCAACTGGTCCCCATAGTTGTTTTCGTCTCAATTGCAAGCCCATCGTCGACTCACAACTGGGCCCATTGTTTTTGTTATCCCAATTGCATGTCCACCCTCGACTCTCAACTGGTATGTAGTTACTTTTGTCCCAGTTGCAAGCTCACCCTCGACTCACAACTGGGTCGATATTATGTTTTTCATCTGAGTTGCAAGTCCACACTCGACTCGCAACTGGGCCAATATACTATTGGAATCAGGGAATTTGCCATCAGCCAGTTCTTATGTAGTTTTTATGTTGTCCCAGTTGCAAGTTCACCCTTGATTCGCAACTAGGTCCATAGTTGTTTTTCCCCAGTTGCAAGCCTACCCTTGACACGCAATTGGGCTCATTTTTTCTTGTTGTTATCATAGTTGCATGCCACCAGTCGACTCGCAACCGGGGTCGTATGTTTTGCTCACAAGGGAGCATGCGGCTGGCCCATTGTAGGAATTCCAGGCCACAAATTTCATTTGCTGACTAATTGGAAACACAAAACCGAGGTTTCAGTGGTGATGCTGCAGTGAGATGGGGGGGGGTGGGGAGGTTTTTTTATTTTTTTTTTTTTTTTTTTTTTTTTTTTGGGGTGGGGTGTTGTTTGGGGCCCTCCTCCCCCTCCCCTCCATTCTTTTCCTCTTCTTCTTTCTGGGCGATTTTTCCAGTACGGGTTTGGTCAGTTTCCTTCTTTTTTATATTTTTATATTTTCCTTTCTTTTCACCTTTTTTCAATTGCATGAATTTTTTTCAAATTTATTCAATTTCATGAACTTATTCAAAATTTCTTGAACCCTTTTTCAAATTCCGAACCTTTTTTCCCAAAAAATATGAACTTCTTTAAAGTTCATGAACATTTTCATTTTCGTGTTTTTTCTCATATTATGTGCTTTGCCAAGTCGTGAACTTTTTTAAGTTTGTTAATTTTTTTAAAATTTGACGAACATTCTTTTGTGATTTGTTTTTCAAATTTGTGAAAGTTTTTTAAATTGTGAATCTTTTCCAGTCGTGAACCTTTTAAAATTCCTTTTCTTTTTCTTTTATTGAACTCTTTCCAAATTTATAGTTTTTTCAAGTCAACATTTGGTGGTCAACGGTCAATGCTTTTTAAATTTGTGAACTTTTTTTATAGATGCTCACAAGGAAAAACGAGCTAGCAAGTGACCTGTAGAGATCTAGCGATGCATCTGTAGCAACCTAAAACACCCAGTAGCAACATACCAACCTGTAGCAACCCAAAACGTAACCTAGCAAAAATCAGCAGCAACATGTAGCAAAAAACCTGTAGCGACCTAGCTGCCAATGGGACACGGGCCGCTAGGACGAGAGCGTCAAACATACAATCTGAGACAAACCAACAAAACAGGACCTCAAATAGTACCGATGTTATGCTTAGATGTGAGGTATTATATCACATCTAGATGTGATATAGACAAACCCTTACAAAAAATACATGCCAGTGTGAAATGAAACAACCGAGTTTGGATCGGACAGGACGCTCACCGTCATCCTTTGGCTGAAAAACCGAGAACAGGACAGGCCAAAAACCTGTTACCCTCAGAATTTATTCACATTCAACAAGTACAAACATGTAAGACTCACCGAGGAATAAACAACCTGAGCTTTTCTTTCGTTATGTCATAGTTATAAGTCGATGTACAACCATCTCATGAAATACAGAAGTCGATATAAATTCAGAAGAAAAGAAAAACTTCCACTGTCATTTCAGTTCAGGGTACAAAAGCAACCCAGGTACTGGTGGTCTTCAGATAGTGATGACCCTGCACTTCTCCGGTGGGAAGTCATGCTACAACGGGGGGCACGTCGACGAGGACACCAGGAACCCGTCCACCCTCGCCACCGTGTCCATGTCGATTGTCACCGTGCTCGGCCCCTGGCCGTTCACGTAGAGCTTCCTGCCAATGGCCACGAGCTCGCACGGTGGGCGCGCGAGCTTGTCCGACAGCCTGTCGATCATCACCCGCTCCTTGGTCTCGTTCAGCCACATTATCAGCTTGGTGCCGAGGGACTGGTCAAGCATGCAAACCGTCCCATCCACGATGACCATTGGGCCGGACCAGCACAGGGCGATCTCGTTCTCCATGCCCATCCAGCTGGCCGGGGGTTATCCTCCTTTTCGAAAACAAAAAAAATGCCCCACCAACTCTGGGACCAGTTTGTATTACTGTATATACCCGCAAAGTACTATCTGTTCCAGGATGCCTTGTGGATGGTCACCAGCTCAGCATCCAATGACACGAATTTGACAAAGTCAGGGGTGAGCATCGGGTTCTTGTGCGAGCACCAGGAATCTGTGGCTTTGTCATAGATGTCCCAAGAAGTAGGTGACTTGTCTGTTAATCCGAGTCCACCGATAACATAAAGCTTGTCATTCAGAGCTGCTGATACAAAGTAACACCTGGAATAAAAGCAGCATTGTAGAAGTGAGTCACCCATAGTCGCTATGATATTACACTACATATGTAATGGAGAAAACAGACATAGCACAGAAGATGAAGGAGCACCTAGCAATACGCATTGGTGCTGCTTTGCTCCGGTGATTTGTGGAAGCATTGTAACAATACACTTCATCATTAGCATCCTTTAGCCAACTGGTCCACCCATAAGAAATAACCGCCTGCCCAAGGTCTCGTCAGATTGTCTGTCTGTCCTTGCCAGCCTACCAACGAACTCCTGGAACCCTTATGTATTAATTCCTGGCACCCATATTCATTACAAGAATATCTGAGTGGTGCAGCGGAAGCGTGGTGGGCCCATAACCCACAGGTCCCAGGATCAAAACCTTAGCAAGAAACGCAATGCCATCATGCGACCTGAATTCAGTAGCTAGCTTCAGAACTTTGAACGTTGGTGCACGTGTAATAATTTTTTTCATTTTCAACTTTTTTTTTTCATAATTATTTCTCTATGTGAATTTCGATTTGCCTTTTTCTGTTCAGGTCCCAATATTTCCCTCTGTGAATTTCGATTTGCCTTTTTCTGTTCAGGTCCCAATTACTTCGCCTGTCACCTCGGTTAGTTTGCCACTGCCATGTTCGCTTATATCAAATTCGAGATTTCACCCAGCATATGTTCGTCTAAATTCAAACACAGTGGTGAAAACTGATGTTCTGTGAAACTCCGGTGATGGTGCTGAAGGATGCTTTGACTGATTTAACTTTGACTGCTGTAGGTCAACAACATGTAGCAGAATGAACTGATTCTACCTCAATGCTTTTCAAAAATCAAGAAAATATCATTTGCAGTTACAGTTATAGCAAGAAACGCAATGCCATCATGCGACATGAATTCAGTAGCTAGCTTCAGAACTTTGAACGTAGGTGCAATGTAAACTATAGCCATGTTTGTTGTTGCCCACTTCGCAATCGTCGTCGCTTTGTCCTTGTCTGTTGCAATATTCAGTTTTGGCTGGATTAATTGTGGATGGGCACCACAAAACGTCAACACTTCTTGAACAATTATATCACCTTTTGCTGGAGAATAAACATCCCAAGGGGAAGCAATAAATGGCCACAACAACTGTCATGTGAAGTTTGGTGAACGAATGATGTGTGGGCGACACACCATGTCCATTCGTTAACCTTCTATAAATAAGTACCTTACTTGTATAGCAGAATCATTCTTAGTTGCTAGAGGGAGAATGCGATGGGTGTGAGGAGAGCAACAATAATGAGCATGATGAGTGCAATTTCCCAGGAAATGAGATGCCTCGGGAATTTGATTGGAACATCACTGAAGTACTTATCTCTGGAGTCCTCCTCTAGAGTTATTGTAAGCACATAGCCGACTCTACCCTACTGAATTGGAGCAATTTAGTCTAGATAATGTGGAGTCTAGATAATGTGGAGTCTAATGATTGACATTAAGAAACGCACACAGAGGAAGAATTGGAATCCTGGCCAAATCCACCCAAATGTCTCGATCATTTTGAGAAAATGTGCCAATATCAAAGGTTATATTCAACCAGGGTCAAATCCATAAGCCTTGGCCAATCCGCTCCAATTAGGACAACCAAAATATGTGTGGTCTACGTGATTGTAGATCGTAGCTTTGAAAATGAAGTCATGTTTCGTCTTGAGGTAAGCAGTCCTCTCAGCCACCTCATCCTTATCTTCGAAACGAAGCTTATCTAGGACAAAAATCCTTGCATAGTAGGGGACACACTAGTCGAATTATAAACACTAGAAATTACACGTTAAAGCAAAAAATTTAAGACATGCTTAATTAATAAGGAAATATGTGCAGAACTTATTAAAACTAATTACCATATAATAGTTTTAGTCATCTTTAAGCTTGAGGGAGAAGCACCTATTGTTGTCCAGGTGAGGATCACCACACATACCCCCCTTGTCGGAACAGACATGCACTCGGGCTTCCACGCAAATATGTCCTAGTTGTTTTGGAGAAATTGTAGGACCTCCACCTCTTGTTTCTCGGGTAGGTCTCCTCCAAGAATCACCCATTTTTTCAGGTCATCCGGGTGCGCTTGTAATATTTTTGGTCTCTTTTGCCGATTGGAAGGCCGGCTCCAACTTTGGCTTGTCTGGGAGTGTTGTTGTAGACATGTCGGCGGTCCGTTTAATATGCTCAAGCTATGCCGAGGCCATGGCTGCCTCGGCGAGCTCCAAGCTGGTGACCTCCACATCGAGTGCCCTCTTCGGGCTGCCATAGTTGAATAGACCGCGTGTCAGAAGATCATGTTGGTGCTGGTTGTTTAGGTGGGATGGTGGGTTGATGAAGATCTAGCCGCCCTGCGGCGGGTGAGGGGCCGCGCCGCCCTCTTTGCTAGTGGTGACGAAAAAGCGTAGATGGCTGCAGTATCGTCATGCTCATCGAACAAGAACTCGATGTTCCCAAAGAAGATGTAGTCGATGAAGGGAGAGGGCGTCATGTCGTAAATTAGCCCACGATCATCGGCCTCGAGCTGGAAAGAAGTGAACGTGAAGATCCGACCCGGCATGAAGTAATCAGGCATATATAGCTCTCCGATCTAGGTTTGTTCTCCGACCAGCGAAGCCCATGCCTGGCGCACCAACTGATGGAGCGGAAAGTCGTCAGTACCCTTGGTAGGGTGGAAAACGTGGCCGGAAGTACCAGAACGAAGGTCGCACAGAGAATTTACCCGGGTCCAGGCCTCCGGTGAGGAGTAATACCCTACGTCTTGCTTTGTATTTGGATTCATGGTGGGATTCCTCATGTGAGGGAGTACAATGAGGACGATAGGATTGCTTCCGAGAGTCTAGGTCTATGGAAGTAGATGGGAATGAGAGCCCAAAAGCCCTCACCTTGTATGCCCAATGGCAGCTAGGGTTTGACATGAGGTAGATCCAATCTAGGCCACTGTCAGGATGACTTGGGTACCAAGATGATCCCTAGACGTCTATCCGATCCTCTAGGCTCCTTCCTGTAGCCAGCTCCTTGGTGGGCCTTCTGGGCCCCGTGGCAGGCCTGCTGCTGTGCTCCCCGTGGAGAAGCCACCTCCTGTGTATTACACCGTCACTTGCCATCAGGTACTACAATTGTAAGATGAACAAGACTTCCATCGCTCCCGGAAAACGGATGGTGAGATATATGCCTGCACATTCTCCACCACACAAATAAGCTTTGCTTACAGATGATCTTGACCATCATATGGTTCCTGTTTCTAGTATTTATCATCTCCGTTTACAAGGAGATACGTTGCAAGGTACCTTGAACAGCCAATCGATGACATGTGGGTTCGCCTTGCACGGGTGGGTGCACTATAGAGTAGGTCATAATTATAAAAGTGTTTGGATGGGAGAGTGACTATCACAAGAAATTTCTTAGACTTTGGGACAGCATCGGAGCTTGCAAAACATCAGATATGTACCTTTTCGTTCAACGGTAAAAGGGGCGACCTGTCGCTCACTGTCTACTCGCTTTGAGAAGGTCGGTTACAAAGTGGTACTCATGTTATTATGGAGATGCTCCCTATGATTTCATTGGCTAAACAGTACAATCGTGAGTCAAGAAAGGAGCCAAGCAACTGGACGACCCGACGAACACGCCTGAACTATTCTTGTCAACCTATATTTGCAGTTAAATACTCTATGTGCGTCACCTCAAATGAATGAAACCGGTTTGGTGTGTATATAGCAGCTAAAACTTGTGTAGCGCCATGGCAGAAGCTCATAGGCCATCAAGATACGGCGCAACCCCCTAGATTTCCTCTAAAAACATAAAGAGCAAATTCTGTTTTTTACCCCCTATTTTGACATTTTGAACAATAATTACCCATTTAGCGAGATTTCTCCGTTTTACTTTAACAACACCCCATTTACAAAGTTCTGCCACAATTTAAACCCTGTTTAATTTTTTGTAAGCGTTCTGACCATAGTTCCAATTGTCATGTCGCCAGCTGGCATGCCACATAGACGGTTTTTTTCCTGCCTATTTTTCTCCCTGCTGACCGTCCTCGCCTTCTGCCGACCGGGACCCGCCTGATGGTTGGTTGGTCGCTCGCATCGTGTTCCAACACCAACGCCCAGTCGGCAGAGCGGCGAGCGCCACGCCGCCTCTACTCGCGGTTCTCGCTTGCGTTGCTCGCTCCCCCCAATCGATTGCATCACCTGCCCAGGCTTCTGACTACATTCCCCGTCAGGCTCGCTCCAACCTAGGGTTAGGGATGTCAGGCTGCGCGCGACGATGACGGCAGCGTGTCGGGTGGGGCTGCTGAGTGTCCCGGCCATGTGCGATTTCAAACCTCCGCGAGCAGGGTTGTATGGCCCCAACATCAGGCAGCAAGACGACCCCGTGGAACAGTATGTTTCAGTCAAGCTCGGTGACTCGGCGTAGTCCTCTGCAATTTGATATACTTCAAAAACTATCATGTACTGACTCCATCAGGCTGTGCTCGTTCTTCTTCCTACTTTGGCGACATAGTGGGGACCCATTAACTGTGCCCATTTGATGGCGGTTCTATGGGCGACGCTGGTCCAACAATCAGTGAGGTTTGGTGAACAAAAGAGCCCTCTCAGGTCACCCACCTCCCCATGATTTTGACCATCTCTTCATAGCAATTTGTGTATTCTAAAATTTTCCTGAGTCATGCATTGGCTGGTTAGCGCGTTAAATTCGGACAAAATTAAAATGCTTATTAGAAGATCACGTTTATACATATCACCCTTCTGCAACTGAGGTACTTGATTTAAAGTTTTTTTTTCAACATTTTGAATATTGACGCAATTCTTTTACTTCTTTCAGTTTGATAAACCTTTGTCAGAATGTGATTTCAGAGTAATCCAGATCTCCACCAGTGTCGTAAGGCACATAGATGGAGGATGATTTTTATGGTTGTGGACAGCTCCTGGAAGTCATGAGGACAAGATGATGTTAGCAATCCAGATGGAGAGCTTTGCAAGGTGTAGGAGCTAGAAACGTGAAGACTGACAAGGTGTATGTGCCACTGCTACTGTTTGGTGTATTTTTTAGCTTGTGTAGTTAAACTAGTGAAGCTATCGATATATGTGATGTATTCAGCTGTACTTTAAGGTCCTGGTGCTATCTATAATGGAAGCATCATTCAACCTATTTTCAACATGTGAACCCCGAGCAATCTGTAGCCTATATTAATCAGTTTTGATATAGTGTATTTCCATGATCTGTTGCAAATATAGAGAATGATCTGATTTTAAATAATAGAGAATACCATCAACTCCAAAAATATTAAACATGTAAATTGGGACAACACAATTGGACCTGCGTGTCAGAATGCTCACAAAATATTAAACTGGTAAATTTGTGGCAACACTTTTGCTAAATGGGGTAAAATGGATGAAATCCCGCTAAATAGGTAATTAGTTCAAAAAGTAAAATAGGGGTAAAAACCGGAATTTACTCAAAAATAAAAACCTCTTGCCTCCAAACTTTTGCTTCTTAAATTCAAATACCCCTTTTGGAATAGTAATTACAGGTTTTCAGCAAGGTGTATCACAAATCATTTGCGGGTGCATACTGTTGAAATATGAGGGTGGGGCCTAGGGCCCATCTACAATTTCAGAAAATCTATAGGATCCATGTGGGTTATATGGCACTAGTGTGTGGTGGAGTTTAGTCCTCCCATTGCTAGTTGGAGGAGGGTTGACCTCCTTATAAGGGATTCCTGTTCCACATGCTATTGGAGGTTGAAAATATAAGTGGTTCCCACCCCGCTCCTTCTTCTGCCACGCCTCGTCATGATGCATCGCGGGTTGCGGGAATGATGCCAAGACGACCTCACACCTATGCTCTTTTTTTACCGGTCAGGAACGGATAGTCTCTAACAGAAGAGTCACGATATGAGACATTGGATCGTGGGTTGTTACCGACCCAGACGTGGGTCCACCCACGTCTCTCAACGCACCGCGCCTATATATTGGGGCACCGGCCAACCCTCTCTCCCACGCCAATGTCGTTCCTTTGCTGCTCCTGCCGCGGTGATCCCATCCCGCCCACCGCGTACACACGATAACGGGATAGCATGTCTCCGAAACCCCAACTCTCCTGATCCCGTATGGGAGAGGCGATTAGGTTTTTGGGGACCGTCTCCTACGCGACTGCTCGCCGCTGTTCGTCCACGTCCGCTGCATTGTCTACATTCGTGTCGTCTTCATCGTCACCAGTCCACCGCCAACGAAGCAGACCGTGCTGCCGCTGAGAAGCTCGAAGCCCGAAAGGAAGGCCACCGAGGACGCACTGCCGCCGTCGCCGCGCGGCCTCTGCTTGGCCGATCGGAGGGTATAACTCGCTTATCCCACTCTTATTTATTACTGTTTTATTCCACTAAGTGATTTGTGTAGATGTTTCTACTGTCTGTCTAGTACGCGATAATACCGATCAAATATCAGTATGTGCTTAGTACTGTTTACGTCACGTTCATGATTTATTCTTGGATTAATTTAATCAAAAATTACCTATTTACTCAGCACATACTTTTCAAAATCAGAAAATATCATTTGTGGTAATAGTTATACAAAGAACGCACTGCCATCACGGGCATTATCTCAGCGGTTCAGAACTTTGAACATTGGGACAGTGTAAACCATAGCCAGGTTTTTATTGTTCAACTTTGCAATCGTTGCTTTTTGTCCTTGTTTGTTGCAATATTCGGTTTTGGGTTTTGCTTAAACCGTAGATTGGGGCACCACAAAGCGTCGATAGTTCTTCAAACAACTACATCACCTGATGTTGGAATAAATGACACAAGGTATAGAAATAAATGACCACAACAACCGTCATGTGAAGTTTAGCAAAGAATGATGCCTCGGCCACACACCATGTCCATGTCGCTAACCTTCTATAAATAACTACCTCACTTGCGTAGTAGAATCACATTTAGTTGGTACAGGAGACATGCTGACCAAGTGTGTGAGGGGAGCAACACAATGCCGAGCGTGTCGAGTGTCACCGTTGATGAGTAAACTTTCCCGGGGAATGAGATGTATTGGGAATTTGATTGGTACATTGTGAAGTGCTGTTCTCTGGGGTCCACTTCTAAGTTACACTGAGCACGAGCCGACACTACACTAATGTCTAGGTTGGTCATTACGGACCTGCTAGCTTCGTGATTCCGAACAACAGCTTGGAGCTTTCCAATATTAGATGATAAAGTAGTATTGTTGCAGTATTCAGGAGGCAGTGGTAACAATAGCTGAAGAACACGAACTGGTAGTTAAGACTTTTTGAAGCCCCGGTAAATAAAAGATTGTTGTTGCACTTTATCAGCTGGTCTAGTTTTTCACGATCATTGCCTTGTAAAACATTTAATCACTATTTTCTCGGGTAAAAGGAAACACTCAACTTTTTTAAGGCAGCGTACAATGAACCAAATCCCTGTTCTGCTCGTTTTTTGTGCTTGAGTTTTTACTTTTTAGAAGGCTTTTTACAAAATAGGTTTGCTATTTCACATCTAGATGCAATATACTTATCTCACATCTAAATTCCTCGCCGTCCGATCTGTATTGCTTGTTTTTTTTCGTGCATCTCTGATTCGCATCCGTGTCACGTCCCGCATCATTTTTTTATGACTCATCCCGCATCGCTTGTTTGTCTGGTCTCCGCTTGTTTCTCGCCTCCGTCTGTTCTGTTTTGTTTTTGTTGTTCTTTTTTTAGGCCATTATCCTGCTCCGGTTTGGGCCTGTTTTCTGTCTTTTTACCAGAGTCTTGTTTTACCTGGGGCTGCTTTTGCACTGTGATAGAGATAAAAGAGAGACAAGAGTCTTTTTGTCCCTCTACTACATCATTTCATCGTTGTATTATGTTGTTTCCATTTTCTATTTTTCAGTTTGTGTGCTTTTCTCTTTTCATTATATAGGCACAACATTTCAAGTCAACGTCATGTAGGAAATACCTTTGCTTTGGATTTTTTGTCCAATATATGATCGCTTATTTGTATGTTCGCCATTGGACACACAATTGTATGTGGCACGATCCGTACAATCACATCTAAATTTTCAAGCATACTATCTTTTGATGCTGAATTTTTCGTGCAACGCTTTGATCCGTGTCGTGCTCTTTGCCCGTTTCGCACTTGTGTTTGTTTGTCGGCCAGTTATGTCGTTTGCGCATTGGGCTGTTTCGGTGCCTCGCTTCCATTCTCAGGTTGTTTTTTTTTACTTTGTGCAAGCTGTATTTTTTTCACTTCCTGTTGTGGGCGTTTGTTTAGTTTTTGTGTGTGTTAAGCTGCGGTTTTCCTCCTCCGTAAGGCCTCGACATTACATGACTGGGCTCTTTTAATAACGCAACTGAGCTTGACCCTTATTGTCCAAGTTGCAAGCGCACCTTCTTGACATCTAACTAGGCTCCAACCCTTTTTTGCCCCCAGTTGTACTCCACGCCTGACATGCAACTCGGGCCCACCTTCTTTCTGTTATCCTAGTTGCAACTTCATTCTTGACACACAACTTTTTGGGAACCAACCATTTTTGTCCATTTGTAACTCCATCCCTAATATGCAACTATGCCCCTTCTTTCCTTGGTGACAAGTCCATCCCTAATGCAACTGGGGGAGGGGGAGCCTGACCCTTTTTGTGTCTTTTGCAAGTCCCATCAACAACATGCATGTAGGCCCGGTGCATTTTTCATTGAAGTTGCAAGTCATCAACAACATGCATTTTGGCCCGGTGCATTTTTCATCGAAGTTTGCAAGTCCACCCTCACCATGCAACTTTCGGGGCAATCTTTTTGGTCCTAGTTGCGTGGTCTTCCCCGACATGCAGCTGGCCCTGGCCCGTTGTTATCCCAGTTATAAGTCCATCCTCGACACTCACTTGGGGCTACACCCATCTTCTCGCAGTTGCAAGTCAACCTCCAAATGCAATTAGGTTTGTGTTTTTTTGTCCCAGTTGCAGTCCACCCTTGATATGTAACTGGGCTAGCCTATTTTTTGTTCCAGTTGCAAGTTTCGCCCTCGACAACGCAACTTGGGAAGGGATGGGGGCGACCCATTTTTGTTCCCAATTGCAAGTCAACCCCCCCCCGACATGCAACTGGGCCTTGGCCCATTTTTTCCCCGGTTACAAGCCCCTCATAGTTGTTTTTTGGCCCACTTGCAAGCCCACCATCGACTCTCAACCGGCCCCTTTTTTTATTGTTTATTCTAGTTTGCATGTCCACCCACTACTCCACAATGTTGGCGCCCCAGTTGCAAGCCACCCTCGATTCATAATTGTTTTTGTCGTCTCATTTGCAAAGTACACCCCAAGTCGAAACTGGACCCTAGTTGTTTTCATCATCCCAGTTAGAAGCCACACCTCGACTCGCAACCGGGCCCGTCTTTTACTTTTTGTCTCAGTTGTCCACCTTCGACTCAGAATTAGGACTATTTTTTTGTGTCCCAATTGCAAGTCCAGCTTCGACTCCGCAATCGGGCCCGTCTTTTTCCTTTGTCTCAGGTGCTAGTCCACCTTCGACTCGTAATTAGGATGATTTTTTTGTCCTAGTTGCAAGTCCAGCTCGACCCTTAACTAGGCTAGTATTTGTTTTTCATTCCAGTTGCAAGCTGACTCTCGACTCGCAACTGGGCTCCGTTTGTTGTTTTGTCTCAGTTCCAAGCCTACCATTGACTCAAAACTGGGCCCTGTAGTTATTTTCGTCTCACTTGCAAGCTAACCTCACTCCGCCTCTGGGCCCATTTTTTTGTCATCCCAGTTGCATGTCCACCATGGACTCGCAGCTGGGGTATGTAGTTGTTGTCCCAGTTGCAACTCACCCTCGACTCGCAACTGGGTTGTATTATGTTTTACATCTCAGTTGCAAGTCCACACTCCCGACTAGCAACTGGGCCCACAGTTTTTATTTTTTTCCCAATTGCAAGTACAAACCCTGGGCTCGCAACTAGATTTGTAGTTGTTTTTCCCAAGTTGCAGGTCCACCTCGCTCGCAAGTAGGTCGTATTTATTTTCCTGATTTGCAAGTACCCCTCAACTCGCAACTGGGCATGTATTTTGTTTTTTTTCCCAGTTGAAAGTCACCCTCGACTCGCAACTGTCCCCGTTGTTGTTTTCGTCTCAATTGCAAGACCACGATCGACTCACAACTAGGCCCATTATTATGGTTATCCCAGTTGCATGTCCACCCTCGACTCGCAATTGGTTATGTAGTTGTTTTTGTCTCAGTTTACAGCTCACCCTCGACTCGTAATGGGTCGATATTATGTTTTTCATCTCAGTTGCAAGTCCACACTCGACTCTGTAACTGGGCCCGTAGTTTTTATGTTGTCCCAGTTGCAAGTCCCGCTTCGACCGCAACTTGGCTCGTTTTGTTTTTTTATTCCAGTTGCAAGCTCAACCTCGACTCGCAACTGGGCTCCTTGTTGTTTTTGCCTCAGTTCCAAGCCTACCATTGAATCAAAACTGGGCCGCGTAGTTGTTTTCATCTCACTTGCAAGCTAACCATCGACTCGCAACTGGGCCCATTTTTTGTTATCCCAGTTGCATGTCCACCATGGACTCGCAACTAGGTATGTAGTTGTTATTGTCCCAGTTGCAAGCTCCACCCTCGACTCACAACTTGGCTGGTATTATGTTTTAACATCTCAGATGCAAGTCCACACTCGACTCGCAACTGGGCCCATAGTTTTTTAGTGTGTCCCAGTTGCAAGTCCACCCTCGACTCGCAACTAGGTCTATAGTTATTTTCCCCAGTTGCAGGTCCACCCTCGACTAGTCCAGTCTCCAGGTCCACCCCGACTACAACTAGGTATGTAGTTTGTTTTTTCCCCAGTTACAAGTCCACCCTCGACTCGCAACTGGGCATGTATTTTGTTTTTGCCCAGTTGAAAGCCACCCTCGACTCGCAACTGGTCCCCATAGTTGTTTTCGTCTCAATTGCAAGCCCATCGTCGACTCACACTGGGCCCATTGTTTTTGTTATCCCAATTGCATGTTCCACCCTCGACTCTCAACTGGTATGTATTTACTTTGTCCCAGTTGCAAGCTCACCCTCGACCCACAACTGGGTCGATATTATGTTTTTCATCTGAGTTGCAAGTCCACACTCGACTCGCAACTGGGCCAATATACTATTGGATCAGGAATTTGCCATCACCAGTTCTTATGTAGTTTTTATGTGTCCCAGTTGCAAGTTCACCCTTGATTCGCAACTAGGTCCATAGTTGTTTTTCCCCAGTTGCAAGCCTACCTTGACACGCAATTGGGCCTCATTTTTTCTTGTTGTTATCATAGTTGCATGCCACAAGTCGACTCGCACCGGGTCGTATGTTTTTGCTCACAAGGAAGCATGCGGCTGGCCATTGTAGGAATTCCAGGCCACAATTTCATTTGCTGACTAATTGGGAAACACAAAACCGGGTTTCAGTGGTGATGCTGCAGTGAGATGGGGGGGGGGGGGGGGAGACGAAGCCCACTAAAATACAGTATGTGACGGAGTAATTATTTCTGGGCGATTTTTTCCAGTACGGGTTTGGTCAGTTTCCTTCTTTTTTATATTTTTATATTTTCCTTTTCTTTTCACCTTTTTTCAATTGCATGAATTTTTTTCAAATTATTCATTTCATGAACTTATTCAAAATTTCTTGAACCCTTTTCAAATTCCGAACCTTTTTTTCCCAAAAAATATGAACTTCTTTAAAGTTCATGAACATTTTCATTTTCGTGTTTTTTCTCATATTATGTGCTTTGCCAAGTCGTGAACTTTTTAAGTTTGTTAATTTTTTTAAAATTTGACGAACATTCTTTTGTGATTTGTTTTTTCAAATTTGTGAAAGTTTTTTAAATTGTGAATCTTTTCCAGTCGTGAACCTTTTAAAATTCCTTTTCTTTTTCTTTTATTGAACTCTTTCCAAATTTATAGTTTTTTCAAGTCAACATTTGGTGTGTCAACGGTCAATGCTTTTTAATTTGTGAACTTTTTTTATAGATCTCACAAGGAAAAACGACTAGCAAGTGACCTGTAGAGAATCTAGCGATGCATCTGTAGCAACCTAAACACCCCCAGTAGCAACATACCAACCTGTAGCAACCCAAAACGTAACCTAGCAAAAATCAGCAGCAACATGTAGCAAAAACCTGTAGCGACCTAGCTGCCAATGGGACACGGGCCGCTAGGACGAGAGGTCAAACATACAATCTGAACAAACAACAAAACGGACCTCAAATAGTACCGATGTTATGCTTAGATGTGAGGTATTATATCACATCTAGATGTGATATAGACAAACCCTTACAAAAAATACATGCCAGTGTTGAAATGAACAACGAGTTTGGATCGAGACAGGACGCTCACCGTCATCCTTGGCTGAAAAAACCGAGAACAGACAGGCCAAAACCTGTTACCCTCAGAATTTATTCACATTCAACAGTACAAACATGTAAGACTCACCGAGGAATAAACAACCTGAGCTTTCTTTTCGTTATGTCATAGTTATAAGTCGATGTACAACCATCTCATGAAATACAGAAGTCGATATAAATTCAGAAGAAAAGAAAAACTTCCACTGTCATTTCAGTTCAGGGTACAAAAGCAACCCAGGTACTGGTGGTCTTCAGATAGTGATGACCCTGCACTTCTCCGGTGGGAAGTCATGCTACAACGGGGGGCACGTCGACGAGGACACCAGGAACCCTCCACCCTCGCCACCGTGTCCATGTCGATTGTCACCGTGCTCGGCCCCTGGCCGTTCACGTAGAGCTTCCTGCCAATGGCCACGAGCTCGCACGGTGGGCGCGCGAGCTTGTCCGACAGCCTGTCGATCATCACCGCTCCTTGGTCTCGTTCAGCCACATTATCGCTTGGTGCCGAGGGACTGGTCAAGCATGCAAACCGTCCCATCCACGATGACCATTGGGCCGGACCAGCACAGGCGATCCGTTCTCCATGCCCATCCAGCTGGCGGGGGTTATCCTCCTTTTCGAAAACAAAAAAAATGCCCCACCAACTCTGGACCATTTTTGTAATTACTGTATAACCCGCAAAGTTACTATCTGTTCCAGGATGCCTGTGATGTGTCACCAGCTCAGCATCCAATGACACGAATTTGACAGTCAGGGTGAGCATCGGGTTCTTGTGCAGCACCAGGAATCGTGGCTTTGTCATAGATGTCCCAAGAAGTAGGTGACTTGTCTGTTATCCGAGTCCACCGATAACATAAAGCTTGTCATTCAGAGCTGCTGATACAAAGTAACACCTGAATAAAGCAGCATTGTAGAAGTGAGTCACCCATAGTCGCTATGATATTACACTACATATGTAATGGAGAAAACAGACATAGCACAGAAGATAAGGAGCACCTAGCAATACGCATTGGTGCTGCTTTGCTCCGTGTTTTGTGGAAGCATTGTAACAATACACTTCATCATTAGCATCCTTTAGCCACTGGTCCACCCATAAGAAATAACCGCCTGCCCAAGGTCTCGTCAGATTGTCTGTCTGTCCTTGCCAGCCTACCAACGAACTCCTGGAACCCTTATGTATTAATCCTGGCACCCATATTCATTACAAGAATATCTGAGTGGTGCAGCGGAAGCGTGTGGGCCCATAACCCACAGGTCCCAGGATCAAAACCTTAGCAAGAAACGCAATGCCATCATGCGACCTGAATTCAGTAGCTAGCTTCAGAACTTTGAACGTTGGTGCACGTGTAATAATTTTTTTCATTTTCAACTTTTTTTTTCATAATTATTTCTCTATGTGAATTCGATTTGCCATTTCTGTTCAGGTCCCAATATTTCCCTCTGTGATTTCGATTTGCCTTTTTCTGTTCAGGTCCCAATTACTTCGCCTGTCCCTCGGTTAGTTTGCCACTGCCTGTTCGCTTATATCAAATTCGAGATTTCACCCAGCATATGTTCGTCTAATTCAAACACAGTGGTGAAAACTGATGTTCTGTGAAACTCCGGTGATGGTGCTGAAGGATGCTTTGACTGATTTAACTTTGACTGCTGTAGGTCAACAACATGTAGCAGAATGAACTGATTCTACCTCATGCTTTTCAAAAATCAAGAAAATATCATTTGCAGTTACAGTTATAGCAAGAAACGCAATGCATCATGCGACATGAATTCAGTAGCTAGCTTCAGAACTTGAAGTAGGTGCAATGTAAACTATAGCCATGTTTGTTTTGTTGCCCACTTCGCAATCGTCGTCGCTTTGTCCTTGTCTGTTGCAATATTCAGTTTTGGTGGATTATTGTGGATGGCACCACAAAACGTCACACTTCTTGAACAATTATATCACCTTTTGCTGGAGAATAAACATCCCAAGGGGAAGAATAAATGGCCACAACACTGTCATGTGAAGTTTGGTGAACGAATGATGTGTGGGCACAACCATGTCCATTCGTTAACCTTCTATAAATAAGTACCTTACTTGTATAGCAGAATCATTCTTAGTTGCTAAGGGAGAATGCGATGGGTGTGAGGAGACAACAATAATGAGCATGATGAGTGCAATTTCCCAGAATGAGATGCTCGGGAATTTGATTGGAACATCACTGAAGTACTTATCTCTGAGTCCTCCTCTAAGTTATTGTAAGCACATGCCGACTCTACCCTACTGTTGGAGCAATTTAGTCTAGATAATGTGGAGCTAGATATATGTGGAGTCTAATGATTGACTTAAGAAAACCACACAGAGGAAGAATTGGAATCCTGGCCAAATCCACCCAAATGTCTCGATCATTTTGAGAAAATGTGCCAATATCAAAGTTATATTCAACCAGGGTCAAATCCATAACCTTGGCCAATCCCTCCAATTAGGACAACCAAAATATTTGTGTGGTCTACGTGATTGTAGATCGTAGCTTTGAAAATGAAGTCATGTTTCGTCTTGAGGTAAGCAGTCCTCTCAGCCACCTCATCCTTATCTTCGAAACGAAGCTTTCTAGGACAAAAATCCTTGCATAGTGGGGACACACTAGTCGAATTATAAACACTAGAAATTACACGTTAAAGCAAAAATTTAAGACTACTTAATTAATAAGGAAATATGTGCAGAACTTATTAAAACTAATTACCATATAATATTTTAGTCATCTTTAACTTGAGGGAGAAGCACCTATTTTTGTCCAGGTGAGGATCACCACACATACCCCCCTTGTCGGAACAGACATGCACTCGGGCTTCCACGCAAATATGTCCAGTTGTTTTGGAGAAATTGTAGACCTCCACCTCTTGTTTCTCGGGAGGTCTCCTCCAAGAATCACCCTTTTTTTTCAGGTCATCCGGGTGCGCTTGTAATTTTTTTGGTCTCTTTTGCCGATTGGAAGGCCGGCTCCAACTTTGGCTTGTCTGGGAGTTGTTTGTAGACATGGTCCGGTCCGTTTAATATGCTCAAGCTTGCCGAGGCCATGGCTCCTCGGCGAGCTCCAAGTGGTGACCTCCACATCGAGTCCCCCTCTTCGGGCTGCCATAGTTGAATAGACCGCGTCAGAAGATCATGTTGGTGCTGGTTGTTTAGGTGGGTGGTGGGTTGATGAAGATCTAGCGCCCTGGGCGGGTGAGGGGCCGCCCGCCCTCTTTGCAGTGGTGACGAAGCGTAGATGGCTGCAGTATCGTCATGCTCATCAACAAGAACTCGATGTTCCCAAAGAAGATGTAGTCGATGAGGAGGGCGTCATGTCGTAAATTAGCCCCGATCATCGGCCTCGAGCTGAAAGAGTGAAGTGAAATCCGACCCGGCATGAAGTAATCAGGCATATATAGCTCTCCGATCTAGGTTTGTTCTCCCACCGCGAAGCCCATGCCTGGCGCACCAACTGATGGAGCGGAAGTCGTCAGTAACCCTTGGTAGGGTGGAAAACGTGGCCGGAAGTACCAGAACGAAGGTCGCACAGAGAATTTACCCGTCCGGCCTCCGATGAGGGTAATACCCTACTTCTTGCTTTGTATTTGGATTCATGGTGGGATCCTCATGTAGGGAGTACAATAGGAGATAGGATTGCTCCGAGAGTCTAGGTCTATGGAAGTAGTGGGAATGAGAGCCCAAAAGCCCTCACCTTGTATGCCCAATGGCAGCTAGGGTTTGACATGAGTTAGATCCAATCTAGGCCACTGTCAGGATGACTTGGGTACCAAGATGATCCCTAGACGTCTATCCGTCCTCTAGGCTCCTTCCTGTAGCCAGCTCCTTGGTGGGCCTTCTGGGCCCGTGGCAGGCCTGCTGCTGTGCTCCCCGTGGAGAAGCCACCTCCTGTGTATTACACCGTCACTTGCCATCAGGTACTACAATTGTAAGATGAACAGACTTCCACGCTCCCGGAAAACGGATGGTGAGATATATGCCTGCACATTCTCCACCACACAAATAAGCTTTGCTTACAGATGATCTTGACCATCATATGGTTCCTGTTTCTAGTATTTATCATCTCCGTTTACAAGGAAATACGTTGCAAGGTACCTTGACACGCCAATCGATGACATGTGGGTTCGCCTTGCACGGGTGGGTGCACTATAGAGTAGGTCATAATTATAAAAGTGTTTGGATGGGAGAGTGACTATCACAAGTTTCTTAGACTTTGGGACAGCACGGAGCTTGCAAACATCAGATATGTACCTTTTCGTTCAACGTTAAAAGGGGCGACCTGTCGCTCACTGTCTACTCGCTTTGAAAAGGTCGGTTACAAAGGTGTATCTCTGTTATTATGAGAATGCTCCCTATGATTTCATTGGCTAAACAGTACAATCGTGAGTCAAGAAAGGAGCCAAGCAACTGGACGACCCGACGAACGTATGAAGTATTAGGTTATAGTGCGGTTACTTCGTTCGTTGTCCCGCACTGCCCTTATGGCTCCCTTTGTCTATATAATGACTGAATTACCATATCTACTTTGTGGGACCTATCTTGTTGGCTTACTTTTGGGACCAAAATGCTGCTGCGCCTTTGGTGTGACCGATTGCACTACCCTCTTGTCTTGTCCGGAAAAATGCTATGTAGGAGATATTTTATGTTATCTGTAAGGGCAATTTCATGCTTCTATGCATTAAACTTATTCGTTCTCGGCAACTACTCTCCGACAATATGTACTTTGTTTACATGCCCGGGCATTATGTGGAGGCAGGCACCACGTGCCAAGGCACGTTTCCTATCTACTCCCTCCGTTCCTGAATATAAGGTGTGTCGATTTCCATGCAAGTTAACCATTATAATGTTTGACCAAGACTATAAAATAAAATACAACATCTGCAATACATAATAATAAAATATGAAACTACCTTTCATGATGAATCAATGATATAAATTTTGTATTGTGGATATTGATATATTTTTTTTCTAAAAACTTGGTCAAATGCACTCGTTTGACTTTCCAAAACAAATATGCCTTATATAAAGGAACGGATGGAGTAGTATATAAGAATCTGCCGATATACATCCTCTCATCAATCAATTATCATGTATCTATCTCTTGGTTATTTTGGACTACACCCTCTATATCTATATCTTATTTGTACCAATATAAAAAGACACAAAGGCACAGATCGAATTAATCTCGGCCATCAAACTATGTCGATCCAATGACATAGATTACGTCAATGGTGAGCTCTCAACATGTTTAGCATGGAATTAATATCATACCATATGCCAGTGTATATGTTAGTAATATAATTAACACGTAATCGATATTCTACCTAATATCAGTGTGCAGTTAATTTCTCCCTAATATCAACGTGCATTGCACCTATGCATTTACTAGTGTATATATATACTGAGACAAGACGGGGTCGTGACCATTACCTCAGATTTCTAACTGTCTCATCGCAAAAAATAAATAAATTCTAACTGTCTCCAAATCTCGTCAACACTATGAAGGGGAGCAGCATGGCATACACAATTGCTCTTTTGTTCATCGGGTGCCTAGTCATGGTTGGACATTGTAAGCGCATCTTCTCTATCATATTGATTATCTCCTCGCAGGCAGCCCACTATGTTTCATAAGTATTATTCCTGTATGTACATAAGATATACTTGCCGATTGTGCACGGACAACCGGATAATATGTCATGTAACAGGTCGTCCTGGGCCCGACAACACGTATGAAGATGGCCATGGCAACGCGACAACGGTGGTGTCATCATTAATTGAGAACAAACTTACCTTGCAATGGTGTGTCGCAAGGGATTGCCTGACCAAAGGCGAACCAGGTCCAAATCACTGCTTTTGTTGCCTCAATGCGCCGGGGGCACCTTGTTTCTATTCCAGAATGGATTGCCAGAGTAAATGCCCAAAATTTACCCCCCCCCCCCCCCCCCCCCCCCCCCCCCCCCCCCCCCCACCCCCCCCCCCCCCCCCCCCCCCGGAAAATAAGGGTGTGCATTGCTAGGAAAGATGTTGAGTTTTCATATTTGAATAAAATAATGTGATTATAGTATCTTGTCACAAGTGCACATGTATACAATTTGAGTCACAGGCCATTATTAAATTATGTTGAGAATTAAACATTTTAATTTATGATTACAAGAGTGGTTATACCTCAAGACCACCATTTTTGCGGGGCTCAAGACCACCTTTCATATGTGGCTTATTAAAGTGAAATATTCTCCTTTCAGCCAGAAATAGCTGTAAACCTATGCATATATGTTCTTCTATGTTATATTTTGTGCATCGAAAAAGAATAAACCACATTAGTCGTTGTCAAACACTTTCATAAGGTGACACTCGAGCAACCTACCTGCATTCTTGTCCAGCTCAAGCGGGCAGACCAACCTATTTTCCAAATGGCTCCTTCTCAAGCGGCAGCAGATGCAACATACGGAAGGATCGAGTACACCCATGAACGCGGACAACCTAAACGGCGAAGGGAGGTCAAGTAGCGGCTAGGGCGGATGAGCTGGGTGTACATAGCCCTCTGGCTACATGGCTCCTTCTCGGTCATAATTATTTCTCTATGTGAAATTCGATTTGCCATTTTCTGTTCAGGTCCCAATATTTCCCTCTGTGGATTTCGATTTGCCTTTTTCTGTTCAGGTCCCAATTACTTCGCCTGTCACCTCGGTTAGTTTGCCACTGCCCTGTTCGCTTATATCAAATTCGAGATTTCACCCAGCATATGTTCGTCTAAATTCAAACACAGTGGTGAAAACTGATGTTCTGTGAAACTCCGGTGATGGTGCTGAAGGATGCTTTGACTGATTTAACTGTGACTGCTGTAGGTCAACAACATGTAGCAGAATGAACTGATTCTACCTCAGTGCTTTTCAAAAATCAAGAAAATATCATTTGCAGTTACAGTTATAGCAAGAAACGCAATGCCATCATGCGACATGAATTCAGTAGCTAGCTTCAGAACTTTGAAAGTAGGTGCAATGTAAACTATAGCCATGTTTGTTGTTGTCCCACTTCGCAATCGTCGTCGCTTTGTCCTTGTCTGTTGCAATATTCAGTTTTGGGTGGATTAATTGTGGATGGCACCACAAAACGTCAACACTTCTTGAACAATTATATCACCTTTTGCTGGAGAATAAACATCCCAAGGGGAAGAAATAAATGGCCACAACAACTGTCATGTGAAGTTTGGTGAACGAATGATGTGTGGGCCACACACCATGTCCATTCGTTAACCTTCTATAAATAAGTACCTTACTTGTATAGCAGAATCATTCTTAGTTGCTAGAGGGAGAATGCGATGGGTGTGAGGAGAACAACAATAATGAGCATGATGAGTGCAATTTCCCAGGAAATGAGATGCCTTGGGAATTTGATTGGAACATCACTGAAGTACTTATCTCTGGAGTCCTCCTCTAGAGTTATTGTAAGCACATAGCCGACTCTACCCTACTCAGTTGGAGCAATTTAGTCTAGATAATGTGGAGCCTAGATAATGTGGAGTCTAATGATTGACATTAAGAAACACACACGGAGGAAGAATTGGAATCCTGGCCAAATCCACCCAAATGTCTCGATCATTTTGAGAAAATATGCCAATATCAAAGGTTATATTCATACCAGGGTCAAATCCATAAGCCTTGGCCAATCCTCTCCAATTAGGACAACCAAAATATGTGTGGTCTACGTGATTGTAGATCGTAGCTTTGAAAATGAAGTCATGTTTCGTCTTGAGGTAAGCAGTCCTCTCAGCCACCTCATCCTTATCTTCGAAACGAAGCTTATCTAGGACAAAAATCCTTGCATAGTCGGGGACACACTAGTCGAATTATAAACACTAGAAATTACACGTTAAAGCAAAAATATTAAGACATGCTTAATTAATAAGGAAATATGTGCAGAACTTATTAAAACTAATTATCATATAATATTTTTAGTCATCTTTAAGCTTGAGGGAGAAGCACCTATTGTTGTCCAGGTGAGGATCACCACACATACCCCCCTTGTCGGAACAGACGAGGCACTCGGGCTTCCACGCAAATATGTCCCAGTTGTTTCGGAGAAATTGTAGAACCTCCACCTCTTGTTTCTCGGGGAGGTCTCCTCCAAGAATCACCCATTTTTTCAGGTCATCCGGGTGCGCTTGTAATTTTTTTGGTCTCTTTTGCCGATTGGAAGGCCGGCTCCAACTTCGGCTTGGCTGGGAGTGTTGTTGTAGACATATCGGCGGTCCGTTTAATATGCTCAAGCTCTGCCGAGGCCATGGCTTCCTCGGCGAGCTCCAAGTTGGTGACCTCCACATCGAGTGCCCTCTTCGGGCTGCCATAGTTGAATAGACCGCGCGTCAGAAGATCATGTTGGTGCTGGTTGTTTAGGTGGGTTGGTGGGTTGATGAAGATCTAGCCGCCCTGCGGCCGGTGAGGGGCCGAGCCGCCCTCTTTGCCAGTGGTGACGAAGAAGCGTAGATGGCTGCAGTATCGTCATGCTCATCGAACAAGAACTCGATGTTCCCAAAGAAGATGTAGTCGATGATGGGAGAGGGCCTCATGTCGTAAATTAGCCCCCGATCATCGGCCTCGAGCTCGAAAGAGGTGAAGGTGAAGATCCGACCCGGCATGAAGTAATCAGGCATATATAGCTCTCCGATCTAGGTTTGTTCTCCGACCAGCGAAGCCCATGCCTGGCGCACCAACTGATGGAGCGGAAAGTCATCAGTACCCTTGGTAGGGTGGCAAACGTGGCCGGAAGTACCAGAACGAAGGTCGCGCAGAGAATTTACCCTGTTCCAGGCCTCCGATGAGGTGTAATACCCTACGTCTTGCTTTGTATTTGGATTCATGGTGGGATACCTCATGCGAGGGAGTACAATGAGGATGATAGGATTGCTTCCGAGAGTCTAGGTCTATGGAAGTAGATGGGAATGAGAGCCCAAAAGCCCTCACCTTGTATGCCCAATGGCAGCTAGGGTTTGACATGAGGTAGATCCAATCTAGGCCACTGTCAGGATGACTTGGGTACCAAGATGATCCCTAGACGTCTATCCGATCCTCTAGGCTCCTTCCTATAGCCAGCTCCTTGGTGGGCCTTCTGGGCCCCGTGGCAGGCCTGCTGCTGTGCTCCCCGTGGAGAAGCCACCTCCTGTGTATTACACCGTCACTTGCCATCAGGTACTACAATTGTAAGATGAACAAGACTTCCATCGCTCCCGGAAAACGGATGGTGAGATATATGCCTGCACATTCTCCACCACACAAATAAGCTTTGCTTACAGATGATCTTGACCATCATATGGTTCCTGTTTCTAGTATTTATCATCTCCGTTTACAAGGAGATACGTTGCAAGGTACCTTGAACAGCCAATCGATGACATGTGGGTTCGCCTTGCACGGGTGGGTGCACTATAGAGTAGGTCATAATTATAAAAGTGTTTGGATGGGAGAGTGACTATCACAAGAAATTTCTTAGACTTTGGGACAGCATCGGAGCTTGCAAAACATCAGATATGTACCTTTTCGTTCAACGGTAAAAGGGGCGACCTGTCGCTCACTGTCTACTCGCTTTGAGAAGGTCGGTTACAAAGTGGTACTCATGTTATTATGGAGATGCTCCCTATGATTTCATTGGCTAAACAGTACAATCGTGAGTCAAGAAAGGAGCCAAGCAACTGGACGACCCGACGAACCTATGAAGTATTAGGTTATAGTGCGGTTACTTCGATTCGTTGTCCCGCACTGCCCTTATGGCTCCCTTTGTCTATATAATGACTGAATTACCATATCTACTTTGTGAGGACCTATCTTGTTGGCTTACTTTTGGGACCAAAATGCTGCTGCGCCTTTGGTGTGACCGATTGCACTACCCTCTTGTCTTGTCCGGAAAAATGCTATGTATTGGAGATAGTTATGTTATCTGTAAGGGCAATTTCATGCTTCTATGCATTAAACTTATTCGTTCTCGGCAACTACTCTCACGACAATATGTACTTTGTTTACATGCCCGGGCATTATGTGGAGGCAGGCACCACGTGCCAAGGCACGTTTCCTATCTACTCCCTCCGTTCCTGAATATAAGGTGTGTCGATTTCCATGCAAGTCAACCATTTGAATGTTTGACCAAGACTATAAAATAAAATAACAACATCTGCAATACCTAATAGATAAAATATGAAACTACCTTTCATGATGAATCAAATGATATAAATTTTGTATTGTGGATATTGATATTTTTTTTTCTAAAAACTTGGTCAAATATGCACTCGTTTGACTTTCCGAAAAACAAATATGCCTTATATAAAGAAACGGATGGAGTAGTATATAAGGAATCTGCCGATATACATTCTCTCATCAATCAATTATCATGTATCTATCTCTTAGTTATTTTGGACTACACCCTCTATATCTATATCTATATTTGTACCAATATAAAAAGACACAAAGGCACAGATCGGATTAATCTCGGCCATCAAACTATGTCGATCCAATGACATAGATTACGTCAATGGTGAGCTCTCAACATGTTTAGCATGGAATTAATATCATACCATATGCCAGTGTATATGTTAGTAATATAATTAACACGTAATCGATATTCTACCTAATATCAGTGTGCAGTTAATTTCTCCCTAATATCAACGTGCATTGCACCTATGCATTTACTAGTGTATATATATACTGAGACAAGACGGGGTCGTGACCATTACCTCAGACGGGATTGCCTGACCAAAGGCGAACCATGTCCAAATCACTGCTTTTGTTGCCTCAATGCGCCGGGGGCACCTTGTTTCTATTCCAGAATGGATTGCCAGAGTAAATGCCCAAAATTTAACCCCCCGGAAAATAAGGGTGTGCATTGCTAGGAAAGACGTTGAGTTTTCATATTTGAATAAAATAATGTGATTATAGTATCTTGTCACAAGTGCACATGTATACAATTTGAGTCACAGGCCATTATTAAATTATGTTGAGAATTAAACATTTTGTTTTATGATTACAAGAGTGGTTATACCTCAAGACCACCATTTTTGCGGGGCTCAAGACCACCTTTCATATGTGGCTTATTAAAGTGAAATATTCTCTTTCAGCCAGAAATAGCTGTAAACCTATGCATATATGTTCTTCTATGTTATATTTTGTGCATCGAAAAAGAATAAACCACATTGGTCGTTGTCAAACACTTTCATAAGGTGACATTCGAGCAACCTACCTGCATTCTTGTCCAGCTCAAGCGGGCAGACCAACCTATTTTCCAAATGGCTCCTTCTCAAGCGGCAGCAGATGCAACGTACGGAAGGATCGAGTACACCCATGAACGCCGACAACCTAAACGGCAAAGGGAGGTCATGTAGTGGATAGCGAACGGATGGAGGAGGCCATGGGAAAGCTTGATCTGACGGAAGAAGAAGCAACGCCTCTGGTCATCAACGATCTTGAGGAAGGGGCACCGAAGAAGTGGGTATTAGCGGGGAAGGTGTTGAACCACAACGTCTTCCACATAGAGACAATCGCGAGTGCTCTGAGGCTGGCTTGGGGAAATATAAAGGGACTGATCTTTAGATCGGTCGGTGAAAATATCTTTATGGCAGTGTTCAATTGCAAGAGGGATCGTGATCGCGTGTCTGAGGGTTCTCCTTGGCACGTTAGCAAGCATGTTGTAATTCTAATGGAATCTATTGAGTGGATGCTGCCGTCGGATCTAAAATTTGACAAACTGCAACTGTGGGCTAGGGTTTTGAACCTGCCCTTTAATCTGAGGAATGGTACTTGGGGTAAAGAGGTGGCGAAGCAAATTGATCCAGAGGCTTCGTCGGTCCAATTTGATCCCGTGGGAGGTTATCTTAGGTCTAGGGTTACCATTGATGTGACCCAACCTATAAGTAGATGGATTCTTCGGCGAGGAATAAGAGAGACTGGTTTGACATACAATATGAACATGTTCCCAATTTCTGCTTTTCCTGCAGCCGTTTGGGTCACTCTGATCTATTCTGTCCAACACCGGGGACTCGGAGATGAGACGGAGATTTACCTTTCAAAACGAGTCTCCATGCATCTGGCGATTGGAAGAGGACATGCTCTGGTGATAGCACGTCGGCTGACCAATATAGTACACAGAATAGTAAGAAGGACATGCCAGCGTCGATTACTACGAAAGATGCTAATCCTGAGGTTACCTCTCCGATGAAAAATAGAAGAAAAAATGCTAATAATAGGAAGGGATGTCCTCAGAATCAAGTGTACCGCAAGGTTGAGCTACCTCGTTTAACATCTTCTGAGCATGACATTCAGAATGCAATGGTTTCTTACAATCCAGAGATGGTCGAACGGGGTGAGGGGCGAGTAGATGGAGAAGACCATCTGCCTAAGAAGAAGAAGGAAACACCAACAAGTTCTGAAAACTCAGCAGTGGCTGCAGGTCAGCCCTGCCAGGGTCATTGAATTGCTTAAGTTGGAACTGTCGGGGCTTGGCAACCCTGAGGCTGTTCGAATGCCTCGCAGTATTGTGACACAAGAAGGTCTGCCCTACTGTTCATAATGGAAACTAAAATTAGGGCTCAAAGAGTGGACTTCCTGAAGACCACTTTGGGTTTTGCGGTCGACAGTGATGGTCTGAGTGGTGGAATCAGACTGTTTTGGCCGAAGGAGGTTTCTGTCGAACTGAACAACTACAATATCAATCATATTGATGTCATTGTCAAGAAAGATAATCAATCTTCTCCAGGATGGAGATTCACTGGTTTCTATGGAGCACCGAAAGCAGAGAATAGGCATCATAGTTGGCTCTCTATGAGAACATTCCATGGCATCCGACACGAGGCATGGATATGTGTAGGTGATTTTAATGAGACTCTTTATGGGTCTGAACACCACAACCATCTTGCTCATCCAGAATGGAAAATGTGGGCTTTCCGTGAGGTAGTAGATGATTGTTCCTTGCAAGATCTTGGATGGACAGGAGTTGAATATGCATGGGATAACAAGCAGCAAGGAGGGGAAAACATCAAGGCAAGGCTAGATCATGCTCTAGCAAATGGCGCTTTTTTACATTTATTTGAGCAGACTCGGGTTTGTCATGTGAGATCTATTGAGTCTGATCACTGTTTTCTTCTAGTAGAAATTTGTGACTCACAGCTGATGAATAACAGAGGACCGAAACAATTTCGCTATGAGAATGTTTGGCAATCCCATGCTGTGAATCGTGGAAGCAGTTGCATCATGGGCAAGGCCTTGCTAGCATTGCCGAGACCCTCACTCAATTCCAGGGTGAACTTGGTGCTTGGGGTGCAAGGGAATTTGGCAGTTTGACAAAGGCTGTGAGGAAGCTACAGAATAAGCTACATCAGCGGCGACGCCTTTCAGTTGGACGAGGTCCATCTGATGAAGAGCAAGGACTGTGAAAAAACTACGTGAAGCTCTTCGTCAAGAGGAAATTTGGCTGTGACAATGATCGCGAGTCTGTTGGCTACGTACGGGCAATCTCAATACCATGTACTTTTAGGCACAAGCAGCACAACGCAAACGTGTCAATAAAATTGCATGTCTAGACCAGATGGGTCAGTTTGTGTCAACCCTAATGAAGATAAAGTGGAGGTACAAAATTTCTATCAAGCACTTTACACATCACAAGGGTTCCACAATATGGACGATCTATTCAAGTTCGTTCTGGAACAAGTCAGTCCGGAGATGAATGTGATTTTTGAAAAACCATTCGATGCATCAGAGGTTCAGGCGGCGTTGTTTCAGATGGCTCCGGGCGTGGATGGTTTTACTGCTGTTTTTTTTCAGTGACACTGGTCTTTGGTGCAACAAGATTTAGTGCCAGCTGTTCTGGATTTTTTAATGGGGGTGAGCTACCTCTAGGCATCAATGATACTTCCATTACTCTCATCCCGAAGGTACGACATCCCCAATCCATATCCCAGTATCGTCCTATCTCTCTTTGCCCCGCCACCTACAAAATTGCTGCAAAAGGTATTACTAACCGGCTAAAAGAGTGGATGGATGTGATTGTGGGAGAAGAACAAAGTGCCATTGTTCCGGGTCGCCTCATCACCAAAAATGTGCTTGTTGCTTTTGAGAGTATTCACTCAATGAGGAGACGGTAGAAAGGAAAGAATTTCTCCTGTGCTAGTCATGATGAAAGCTAGCGATAGCGTGGAGAGGCACTACCTTGAGGCAATCCTGCTAAGATTGGGGTTTATCTCGGAGTTTGTGCGCCTGATTATGAAGTGTGGTATATCCGTTCGCTTCTCTATCTATGTGAATCGAGAACAACTGCCTTTTCTCACTCCTTCCAGAGGCCTACAACAAGGGGACCCAATATCCCCATTTCTATTCCTTATGTGTGCAGAGGGACTTACTTCCCTGCTCAATCATTATGGAGGTGCCTTTGTGGATACAGGTGTTCGAGTATCTAATGTTGGAAATATGTCCTAGAGGCAATTATGTTTCCATGTTTATAATTAAGAGTTTATATTTCATGTTATAACTGCTATGATCCTGCAATATGCGATTCAGTGGAAAACTCATATGCACAATTGAAATGATAAACGCATAAAATAAAGGTTCCTAGTCTCGCCTCTAAGACTAGCTCAAGTGTTGTTGGTGATCATGTCTTCCGGATCTTAGGACATCGTTAAGTGTAACGATAGTCCTAAAAGAACATTGAGATTATGATGTTGGAAGAACGATCATATTAAATCGACCCAAACTTGTTTGTTATGAATTCAGATAATATCAACTGTAATCAATTGTAATAACACGGAGTGTTAACATGTGATTTTGCTCCTTAGACCATGACAGCATCGTAGTCACTTATTACTATACAGTGGGCTAGGGGTTGCTCAAATGTCACATGTAACACGATGATCATAACGACAACTTACATATTCATCAAAAAGTTTGACAAGGGAGTAGATATATTGAGTGGGATTTACTCCTCCGACAATGGAGAGATATTCTTAGGGCCCTCTCGGTGTGACTACATTCATCATCTCCTGGCTAGACATAGGTGACTACGTCACAGGGATGCCGGAACACGACAACAAGAAAGAAGAACAAAACCGGTAACGAGGATTTCGGTATAGTGAGCATGTGATGACTCAGGAGGATACCGATGCATCCCGGGTTTTGTAAAGTATCGCGAAGCAAAGGAAACATCACATGATAAACAATAGTTCACTCTAATGTCATTCGTGTATTCATAGGGATCAATATGGATGTCCACGGTTTCTCTATCGGTCATTGAACGAAAGAGGTTTTTGTTCATGGCTATGTTTTACCAAACCTAGAGGGTCACAAGCTTAAGGGAATCAGGATCTGTTGAGTGTTAGTGGAGCAAGAGTATGAGAAAATATTCTCAGAATAGTTCCGGGAATATAAGAAATAGTTTCGAGAGAGTTCCGAAAGAGTTTCGGATGTTTCCAGAAATGTTCTGGAAGGTTCCAGGAAGGTCTTAGGAACTTCTGGTAATGTCCAGAAGGTTACGAAATCTTCCGGACATATCTAGAGGCTCCCTGGTGTGAGGACATCTTGGTTGGGCCAAAGGGTAAGGCCTACGAGGCCTTAGGTCGGTCGACAAAGGAGTTGTATGGAAGGAAGGGGCTAGACGCCAGGGTGAGACGTCGGAGTCCATGGCGTTCATGTAGACGCCGGGATCCGTGGCATTTAGCCTTGGAGTCCGAGGAGGACTTCTCTTTACACTAGTAGAAAAAGGCCCATTTGTCCCGGTTCCAGGGGCCCATTCGTCCCGGTACTGGAACCAGGACTAAAGGGTCGGGACTAAAGCTCAAAACCTTTAGTCCCGGTTCGCTTACGAATCGGGACAGAAGGTGCTCCACGTGGCCGCCGCGGGGAGCCCGGGCAGGAGGGCCTTTAGTCCCGGTTGGTAACACCAACCGGGACCAAAAAGCATCCACGCGTCAGCAGCTCAGGAACCGGGGTTTTTGTTTTTTTTTAAGGGGGGGGGGGGTTTGGGGGTTTTGGAGTGTTAATTTAGGGGTTTCATATATTGTGTTAGCTAGCTAATAGAGAGAAGTGACCTCTCTTATCTCCGTGCCTGGTCGACGCTAGGAACTATACGTATAGAGAGAACTCGACACGCTAGCTAGTAAGCAAATGAAAGAACCATTAAGTACACAAGATCGTCATGAACATATACAGAGAGAAGTGATCGACCTCTCCTTCTCCGAGAGATTGGTCGAACAACAAGTTTTCGTATATCTATCCGACGCTACTAGCTACATATATACAATATAAGATCTCTTACAGTCCCTAACATCTAAAGTCTATTTCCACATGGTATTCTCCGGCTAGATTGATGGCGTGGTCAAGAAAGAATCCCGCCAATTCCTCTTGAATTGCTCGTATGCGATCTTGTGGTAGGAGTTCATCCCGCAGCTGCCAGATCTAAATTGAAGAAGAGGGTCAATACATGTGTATGAATGAAACTCAACACAAATGATGGTAATAAAATAAAATTGTGAATATTTTTGCTTACACACATCATATTGTTTTTTAGAGTACCCCCGCTTATTAAAGGCCGTCGCGTTGTAGATGAACTCACAAACGTAGTATCCACAGAAATCATTCCCGGCTTCCTGCCACAAGCACTTTACGAGAAATAGAGGTCAATCAAACTGATAAGCAAGCATGCTAAATGGTATTGATGAAACTAGCTAGAATCAATGGGAGATGCGCGGAACTAGGTAGTAGTACTTACTTTCGGGTGTGTAAATCATAGCTCGGTCGGCAGTCCCGGAGCTCTTGCGGTGAACTCTATCCAAACCCTGCCAGACAAAGAAAATAATAACTTGATATCAGGAAATGAACAAAGTTGCCGATCTGGTGCCATAATGATCGATTGAACTTACTTCTGGAGCATTTCAGTCATGTCTGCATACTCCTGGGGATTATTTCGTCTCGAGTCTAAGACGGTTACTACTCCCCGCTCAAGCTTAATCTCTAGTAGAATAAAGTGAAAGCTGCGCACGCATGCATAACTCATCAGTTACATTACTATAACCTCGAGTAATAAGGGAAACCGAATATGCAGAAGACAGTAACACTCACTTGAAGTTGTAAGGAAAGAGTATTTTATCTTTGTTTTGATTTTTGAGCAACGATTGTAGCAAGTTGGCCTCGGTTTCTTCGACATTCTTTTTAACCGTCCATTCATGTATGACATTTGGGTTAATGAACCCAATGTCATAGATTTGTGCATTTCTGCATTCGACGATCTTCAATCTGCATAATATATTGAGGATAATTATATATACATGCAATGAAAGAGCTGAGCTATATATAGCGACTTAATTACAGAAGTAGTACTTACAGACAGTAGCAGGTCACGAGTGATTTGTCGAGGGCCTTTTGATTGTATAACTGGAAAAACTAGTCAAAATCAACAGTAATATAATCCAATCCAACGAAGTCGTGCTCCTCTTTAATTCTCATCGTCAAAGCATCTATCCCAGAGTTGCTGCAGGTTTCCATGTACCATTTATGGAATTTTTGCATCATCGTTGTTAGAGCACAACTTCCATCTTTGACGAGAAGCTTCCCGTCACCTCTAACATATCAAACAATACATCATCGCCCAGGTAATCATCAGGATTGGTACCAGGCACCATCCCAGGCAGATTAGCGACGATATGGCTAGACACCTTGAGCGGGGGGCATGATTGGTTCGCCTGTTCGCCGAGCTGGGGAATTTTTTTTCGCCCTTCTTCGTTCTTCTAACCTTTTATCACTGGAAGTAGTTCCCGACCGGCACGCATCTCCATATGTCTTCTTAAGAGCGCGGAGATAGTTGTCATCCGGCGAAGGCGGTGGTGGTCGCTTCAGGGCATCGATAGTGCGCTTCGCTTTCACCGGATCTACCGTCTCCTTCGGAGGTGGAGGTTTCTTTGCAAAAAAGTCCCTCAGTTCGGCAACACAGATTTCCTCTCTTTCCTTGTCGGTCCTCTCATATGGTAACTTTTCTAGAGGCTTGAGAGATGGACCGTATCTAAATTGCCTCCCGCCTCTGCTTGTACTGCTAGCCGCCGGAGCGGCGGCGTCTCTCTTCCGCCGTGGCTGACGTGGTGGAGAAGGAGGCGGAGTGCTCCGACGCGCCGGAGGAGCCGGAGCGGCGGCGTCTGTCTTCCTATGTTGCTGACAAGGCAGAGGAGGAGGCGGACTGCTCCGACGCGCCAGAAGAGGCGAAGGAGGAGGCGGAGTGCCAGCCTCACGCGCCGGAGGAGCCGTAGAAGGAGGCAGAGTGCCCTGATCACTCGCCGGAGGAGGAGGAGGCGGAGTGCCCTGACTCGCCCGAGGAGGAGGAGGAGGCGGAGGCGTCTAGTTCGGAAGCTTGATGTGCTCCTTCCGCCATAGACATGGAGTCTTCAGAGCAAGACCCAGCTGAGTCTCCCCTTCACCTATAGGGTGGTCAAGCTCGAGCTCCTCAAATCCCTCCGTTACTTCATCCACCATCACAACAGCATAACCATGTGGAATCGGACGGCAGTGAAAAGTTCCGTTGGGTTGAGGAGGTGCAACAAAGCCGACAGCCGCCTTGACTTTGAGGTTCTGCCATTGCATCATAAGCTGGCAATGTTGAGCCTCCGTAATAGCATCCACGGGGTAGCTAGGAGCCAGGAAGTCAGGCTGCTGAACAAGCTCGGTGGAAGCCACGCTGCTTCTCCGCTGAGATGGCGGGGTAGCTCTGGCAGCTCGCTGGCTCTCAACTTGTTCCACTAGCTTTTGTACTCTTGCATTCAGCTTCTGCATTTCGGTGAGCTCCAGTTTCCTCTTCCTCTCCCGGGTTTTGTAAACGCCTGCGCTGGCAAACCCAACCTTCCACGCAATGGAGCCTGGCGTGCCTCGTGTTCGTCCAGGGTGCTCAGGATTCCCGAGGGCCTCGGTCAGCTCGTCATTCTCTCTGTCGGGAATGAACGTCCCTTGCTGCGCTGCGGCGATACACTTCTGAAGCTTCTTGACGGGTATTGCAAGTTGCTCGTCCGTCCAAACGCACTTCCCTGTTTCAGGGTCCAAGGTTCCCCCAACCCCGAAGAACCATGTCCTTGAATGGTCTGGCCAGTTCAATGTCTCTGGTTCGACCCCTTTAGCAAGCAGGTCATTCTCAGCTTTGTCCCATAGCGGCCGGGCTTTGCGGTAGCCACCTAACCCCATGCGATGGTGAAACTTCTTCTTTGCAGCATTTATCTTATTTGTCTATGACATCTTCTTACTCTTGTCCGATGTCTTGTAGGCCACAAATGCGGGCCAGTGATCTCTTATCTTCTCAAATCGGCCGGTGAATTCTGGAGTCTTCCCTTTGTCGACAAACGTTTATTTCAACTCATTCTTCCACCTCCTGAATAGATCTGCCATCTTCTTTAGAGCACACGCCTTGACCAATGGCTCTATAACTGGCTTATCCGGATCCTCCTCTGGCGGTAGGGTGAAATTTGCCTTCAGCGAGGTCCAAAGATCATCTTTCTATCTATCGGTGACATAAGAAACTTGAGGGTCTTCGTTCTTCTTAGGCTCATTCCATAGCTGGATGCTGATCGGGATGCTGTCCCTAACAATAGCTCCGCATTGAGCAGAAAATGCATCCTTGGTCTGCCTCGGTTCAATCGGCTGGCCATCGTCCTCGAATGTTGTGCATGATCAGGTACCAAGAAGGCCCAACCAAAGATGGACGTGAAGACGGACAAGTCCCCAAGTTCACGGATGAAGAGAAACGACGGAAGGATCCGAAGAGGTCTCCAGGACCCGGACATCCGGCCCCAAGCCCCGGACATCCGGCCCCTGGAGCACCTACCACAGCAGCCGCCCAGCCGCCAAGTACCTACAGGCCCCGGACATCCGGCCTCAGCCCGGACAAACGGCCTCGCTCGGAAATCTGGCGCCCTCAATCCAGAAAGCAACAGGACGGCACCTGGCCAGCCCGGACATCCGGGCCGAGAACCCGGACATCCGGCATCTCGGGAAGGCCCGGACATCCGGCCCGATGCCCGGACGTCCGGTCTTCCCTGTCTGTGCACAGTGTAAGGGCCCGAGGCCCATGTACCCCTTCATCCCCAAGACTATATATGCCCCTCCTCCTCCCTCTTTCTAGGGTTAGCAAAGGATTAGCTCAATTTAGAGGTAGAGCTTGGCTCATCCACTTGGTTACTTCTCCATCGGAGTTCACGACCTCTACGGAGAAGATCCCCCAAGCGGATTCAAGACCCCTCACGGGAAGACCCCTCAAGACCTCCTCACGGAGAAGAACGTGCTACTTGTATTGTCCTTTTTTGATCGTGGATCGTGTATCTCTTTGTGTTTCGAGGATCTAGCACATGTGTAATCGAATCTTGTTGGTTTGAGTGATTTCTCTCGTGTTTCTCCTCGTGTTCTTCATAGGATCCACTCCAATCGTGAAAGATCGGCCCTAGGGTTTCCACCCTACATCATCTTGGTATCATGAGCTAAGGTTGATCACGATTTTGGAACCCCTACCCTTGTTTTCTAGCCTAATTTTGTTGTGTTCTTCCCCAATTTCGAAAATCCCCACAAAAATAGCCCCCATATTTTTTTTGTGATTTGTTGGTTTGATGAAGTTTTGTTGGATTTGATCCGCGAATTTCGTGTGTTGCAAGTAGATCTAGCTTTCCCCCATCTTTTCCCCAATTTCCATCGACAAAATCTCCCGAATTTTGCCCCGATTTTGCCTTTTCCACACGGAGTTCTTTGAGTTCGTCCACGGATCCAGAGTCTGGACATACGGCCACCCCGGACATCCGGCCCTGAAGCCCGGACATCCGGCCCCTGACAGCATCACTTCCATCCGCCGCTCCATTTCCCGCCTAACTTTCGCCAAATTTTGCTCCGGTGCCCACGTACACTTCCGCATACCCACTTACAATTCCGCATACCACCACCGCTTTCCGCAAACTCCACCACTTACCCGCCACCAATTTTGACACGTTTTGTTTTGAGAATTTGAGTTGCGGTTTCCGTTTCCTAACGCGTTTCGGCAACTTAGGGACGGTTCGACATCAACATCACCGCCGCTCATCTTCACCACGAACTCGTCATCGACAACAACCACTCAACAATTTTGACACCCTCAACCGTAAGCAAGGACGGTAATCTCAACGACATCTTGGTCTACTCCTTGCCATTACATTGATAACCACCATAGCCCAATTTTGCGTATCTTGCCTATCGAGACTAGCCTTTGAGTATTGCCGGCAACGTCACTTGTGCACATTAGTGATCATACTTCCCGTAGCATACATAGCATATCATCTTGGTACATATCTTGGTATCATCTCTTGTGTCACAAGGTTGTCATAGCATACGCAATTGCTATCTTGGTTCGTGAAGTCTTGCATGAGAAAGAGCTCAAAAGAGAAAGAGCCAAACAAGCTTTTAAGCAAAAGGAAAAGATAAGCAAAGAGCCTATAAGCAAGAACCATAGCATCATACTACATTAAGATTGTCATACTCGATCATCTTGGATCATATCATCGGAACACCATACATATAGCATACTTGAGATAGAAGTCATTGCATTTTTGCTTACTAGGTTGTGCACAAGTTTCGTATCCGCCTATTGTGCAATCATGCAAGCGTCTCTCTAGAGTTGTGCAACAAGAGCATTTTCGTGGATTCCACATTTTGGCTCATCCCTTGGTTGCACGACCCCATTTTTATCTATTTGCGTGTGCGTTTCCGTGTACCACTACTTGCTATTGGTCTACTTGTTGCATTTTTAAATTTGCGAATCTTTTTCAACATTATTGAGGCTCACTAACAATTGCATCGAATTTTGTGCCACCATCCTAACTGAGCTCCACCATAAGCTTTTATTTGTGTAGGTGTGAGAAACCGACAAGAATCGGTACCAATTGTGTTATTTCCTTATTACACATGAGTGATCATTGATCCATCTTCAACATCGGTCAAGGTACATTTGGTATAAGTTCTTCTCTTTCTCCCACTCACATATTTTCTTGGAATGATGGATAGGCCAAGTTCTTCTACCAACCCACTCTTCATCGAGCAAGACGATGACATGACCTCCTACGTCACCAAGAGCCACCTTTTTGGTGCACAACGAGCTTTGCATTAAGAACAACAAGCAATGAGCGACCGCATCGACAATCTCGCCACCGACTTACGCCTCTCCGAACAACGCACAAGAGACTACTTCGACAACAAGCTCAACGAAAAAAAACAAGAGAGCAATGCAAGAATGGACAAGATTCGTGCCTTGTTGGTCAACTGCTCTTCTACTTCGGCGTCCTATTCAAGACGGAGCCACTCAAGTCGACACTCCTCCGATAACTCAAGTACACCTACGTCGAACACTCTTCGCCAAGCCGCGCGCCAAGACCGTCAAGCAAACCGCAATCCTCTCCACGGCAACCCTACACAAGAGCAACTTGACGAGCAAGCACTTCGGCATCGCCAAAACCAAGCTACCTTTGCGCAAGCACAAGAACGGCAATGTCAACGCCAACAAGAGGAAGAACGAGCACGCCTACACCAAGACGAGCAAGATGCCGAGGCACAACGTCAAGAACAACTACGACGAGAAGCTCAAGCACTTGAGGCGCAACGTGCCCTCCATGGCAAAAGTGCGCCGTTGCCACATGCAAGCGCCATAGGCGCAAACAAGAAGAAGCACTTCGCGAAGAAGTTCAATAGAGGGTTTATCAATCACGGTTGCACCGACAAGTTCCTCAAGTTCCTCCTCAAGCTCGACAAGCTCCTCCACAAGCTCGACAAGAACCTCAAGTTCAACAAGAGCAACAAGACAATGGAAATCCTCCACGACAAGAGCAAGTTGAGGGAGACAATCCTCCTCGTCAAGGACGTCATCACCCTCGACCTCAACACAATGAAGAGCAACACTACGGCAAGCTAAAGTTCACCATGCCCAAGTTCAACGGAAGCAATGATCCCAAAGAGTACCTATCATGGGCATTGAAGGTCGACAAGATCTTTCGTTTGCACAACTATGAGGAAGAGAAGAAGATCGCTATGGCATCCCTTGAGTTCCAAGACTACGTCCTCATATGGTGGGAAAAAGTCATTGAGCGTCGTGAGGCAAGAGGTGAACCACCAATCACCACTTGGGCACAAATGAAGGATGTCATGAGAGCACGTTTTGTGCCAACCTACTACAACCGCGACCTCTTCAAGAAACTCCAACTCCTCAAGCAAGGAACCAAGAGCGTTGAAGAGTACTACAAGGAAATGGAGATTGCCATGATACGAGCCAATGTCACGGAAGATGATGAGCAAACTATGGCCTCAATCATCCTATCAAGAAGATCGCCGACTTCCAACCATACTCAAACCTCATTGAGCTAGTGCATCCAGCTACCAAGGCGGAACGTCAAGTGCAAGATGACTTCAAGTATGCCAAGTTCTCATCCAAGTCCTATGGCTTCTCCAACACCCAAGCTTCAATGACTCCAACACCGTGTACCTCAACCAAGCCTTCTACAAGCAACGGCGACAAGTCCAATTATAAGAAAACTTTGACAACCTCAAGCCGTCCTCCTACTCCAAGCAACTTCAAGCCGAGAGCTTCATCATCTACAACTCCACCGGATGAGACCGTCAAGACAAGTTCCATCAAATGCTTCACATGCGGCGGCCCAGGCCACAAGTCCTTCGAATGTACCAACAAACGCACCATGATCTTCAACGATGATGGTACATACGACTCAATGAGTGAAGGCGAAATGGAAGCCCTTGAGCAAGTGGCCATGCACCGGCAAGTGAACGACGATGAAGATGATCAAGTCTTTTGTGATGAAGATCCGAGCCCCGCTCTTGTTGTCTCCAAGGTCTTGACTCTTCAACATCAACAAGAAGAAGACCAAAGATGCCATATCTTCCACACCAAGGCCGGCATCAATGGAAGGTCCGTGAAGGTCATCATCGATGGAGGAAGTTGTCATAACTTGGCAAGTGAAGAACTATGCTCCAAGCTCCAATTAGTCAAGATGAAGCACCCGCATCCTTACAAGGTTCAATGGCTAAGTGACTCCGGCACTATCCAAGTCAAGCATATGGTGCAAGTTTCCTTCAAGATCGGAGCATACGAAGACACTTTGGAGTGTGATGTCGTTCCGATGTCCGTTTGCCACCTCCTTCTTGGACGACCATGGCAATTTGACCGAGGCGTCACCCACAACGGGCGGACAAATCACTATAGCTTCAAGATGAAAGGAAAGGAGCACGTGCTACGACCTATGTCTCCAAGTCAAGTGATCGCCGACAAGCAAGCCACCCATCGTGGAGAGAATAGTGAGAGAACGAACCACCATAAAGAGAGTGAGTGCCACAAGCCCAAATCGAGTGCCTCCACGATGAGCGACAAGAAAAACCTACTCCTCTTTGCCACCAAACGTGATATGAGAGAAGTGTGTGAGAACCCATCAAGTGTTATGCACTATGTCCTTTTGTGCAAGGACGAGGCACCAAAAACTAACACCTCTCACAATCTCCCTTTAGTGTTATCTTCTCTATTGCAGGAATTCCAAGATGTATTCCCAACGAGCTACCTCCGGGTCTACCTCCTCTTTGAGGCATCGAACACCGCATTGACCTCATCCCTAGAGCACCAGTTCCTAACAAGGCTCCCTACCGCGTCAACCCCGAGGAAACCAAGGAGATCCAACGGCAAGTACAACAACTCATCGACAACGGCCATGTACGTGAAAGCTTGAGCCCATGTGCCGTCCCAGTAATCCTTGTCCCCAAGAAAGATGGTACATTTCGCATGTGTTCCTATTGTCGTCCTATCAATGCTATTACCATGCGATATCATTACCCCATTCCACGCCTAGATGATATGCTAGATGAGCTTAGCGGAGCCACAATTTTCTCTAAAATTGATTTTAAAAGTGGCTATTACCAAATCCGCATACAAGAAGGTGATGAATGGAAAACCGCATTTAAGACCAAATTTGTCTTATATGAATGGCTTGTTATACCAATGGGTTTATCCGAAGCACCTAGTACTTTCATGAGAGTCATGCATTTTGTTCTTCGACCCTATATTGGCGTATTTGTTGTGCTCTATTTTGACGATATTCTTGTGTTTAGCAAATCGCTCAAAGATCATGTCACCCATCTTAGAACCGTGTTGCAAACCCTTAGGAAAGAGCACCTTTATGCAAATATGGACAAATGCCTTTTTGGTGTTGATAAGCTTGTTTTCTTGGGTTTCGTTGTGTCTTCTAAGGGTGTTCATGTAGATGAATCTAAGATCAATGCTATTAAAACTTGGCCCCAACCAACAAACTTGCAACAAGTGTGTAGTTTCCTCGGCTTAGCCGGATTCTATCGTCGATTCGTGAAGGATTTTAGCACCATTGCTCCCCCTTTACATGCTTTGAGTAAGAAAAATGCACCGTTTATTTGGGGACCATCCCAAGATACCGCATTCAATGAGCTAAAGAATTTTCTTACACATGCTCCTTTGCTTGCTTTACCAAACTTTGATAAACCCTTTGAGATTCATTGCGATGCTAGTGGTTATGGCATAGGGGGTGTGTTAATGCAAGAGAAGCGCCCCATCGCTTTCTTTAGTGAAAAACTCTTCGGAGCGTAACTCAATTATCCCATCTATGACAAAGAGCTATATGCTTTAGTTAGAGTCTTGCATGTTTGGGAACATTATCTCCGCCCTCATGAGTTCATTCTTCACACCGATCATGAAACACTTAAGTATCTTAAGGGTCAAACTAAGTTGAACAAGCGTCATGCTAAGTGGAGTGAATTCATCGAGTCATTTCCTTATGTCATCAAGTATATTAAAGGTAAGGAAAATGTTGTGGCGGATGCTCTTTCCCGTAGATACATGCTTGTTACCCAACTTGAATTGAATGTCATTGGTTTTGAGCACATAAAAGACTTATATGCGCATGATCCTACTTTTGCTATTCCTTATGCTAAATGTTTGACGCATACGTCTTGGGAACTCTATTACATCAAAGGTGGTTATCTTATGAGAGCTAACAAACTATGCATTCCCGAGTCTTCTCTTCGTTTGTTACTTTTGCAAGAATCTCATGGAGGAGGGCTAATGGGACACTTTGGATGGGACAAGACATTCCCTACGCCCTCCAAGAACTATTTTTGGCCCAAGATGTTCCGCGACGTCTCACGCTTCACCAACCGGTGCTCTACATGCCGCAAAGCTAAGTCTAAAGCTCAATCCCATGGTCTATATATGCCACTTCCAATTCCATACCACCCATGGGAAGATATTAGCATGGATTTTGTGCTTGGTTTGCCTAGAACTAAAAATGGAAAGGATTCCGTGTTTGTTGTTGTGGACCGATTCTCTAAAATGGCACATTTCATACCATGCAACAAGATAGATGATGCTTCACATGTTGCAAATCTTTTTTGTAGGGAAATCTTGTGCCTACATGGAGTACCAAAGACGATTGTTTCGGACCGCGACGTCAAGTTCTTGAGCTACTTTTGGAAGACCTTATGCGCCAAGCTCGGAATCAAGCTCTTGTTCTCTTCGGCATACCATCCTCAAACCGACGGCCAAACGGAGGTGACGAACCGAACGCTCTCCACTCTACTACGCGTGTTGATCAAGAAGAACATCAAGAAGTGGGAGGAGTGCCTACCCGTCGCCGAGTACGGCTACAACCACACAAGACATTCGACTACCGGCAAGTCCCCCTTCGAGGTTGTCTATGGTTTCAACCCGTTGTCCCCATTGGACATTCTTCCTCTACCACTACAATAGCGCACCAACATGGACGCGAGTGCCCGAGTGAACTACCTCAAGAGGATGCATGAAGATACAAGGCACACTATCGAGCGCCAAGTACAACGACTCGCGACCAAGCTCAACATCAACAAACAACCCATGGTATTCAACAATGGAGATCTTGTGTGGCTACACCTTCGCAAGGACCGCTTCCCCAATGAACACAAGTCCAAACTTCTACCATGAGCCGATGGACCCTTCAAGGTGCTTGAACGCTACAACAACAACGCCTACAAGATCGACATCCCACGTGACAAGTACATCGTGAGCGACATCTTCAACATCAAAGATCTCTCTCCGTACCATGGTGATGAGGATTTCGATCCGAGATCGGATCTTTCCCAAGGGGGGGGGGAGATGATGCGGAGCATCCTACGGTCATGCCCATGGACCTACCACCGTCTCACCAAGTGCCAAGAGGAACTATGACACGAGCATGAGCTAGAGCTCTCGAGACCGAGGTGACTTCTTTCCTTAGTGATATTACATTTGATCCACTCGAGACATGGCTACTACCTAAGTCCGGAATGTTGTGCATGATAAGGTACCAAGAAGGCCCTCCCGAAGATGGACTTGAAGACGGACAAGTCCCCAAGTTCACGGATGAAGAGAAACAATGGAAGGATCCGAAGAGGTCTCCAGGAATCGGACATCCGGCCCCAAGCCCCGGACATCCGGCCCCTGGAGCACCTACCACAGCAGCCGCCCAGCCGCCAAGTACTTACAGGCTCCGGACATCCGGCCTCAGCCCGGACATCCGGTGCCCTCAATCCAGAAAGCACCAGGACGTCGCCTGGCCAGCCCGGACATCCGGGCCGAGAACCCCGACATCCGACGTCTCGGGAAGGCCCGGACATCCGGCCCGATGCCCGGACGTCCGGCCTCCCCTGTCTGCGCACAGTGTAAGGGCCCGAGGTCCATGCACCCCTTCGCCCCCAAGACTATATATACTCCTCCTCCTCCCTCTTTCTAGGGTTAGCAAAGGATTAGCTCAATTTAGAGGTAGAGCTTTGCTCATCCACTTGGTTACTTCTCCATCGGAGTTCATGACCTCTACGGAGAAGATCCCCCAAGCGGATTCAAGACCCCTCACGGGAAAACCCCTCAAGACCTCCTCACGGAGAAGAACGTGCTACTTGTATCGTCCTTTGTTGATCGTGGATCATATATCTCTTTGTGTTTCGAGGATCTAGCACATGTGTAATCGAATCTTGTTGGTTTGAGTGATTTCTCTCATTTTTCCCTTGTGTTTCTCCTCGTGTTCTTCGTAGGATCCGCTCCCATCGTGAAAGATCGACCCTAGGGTTTCCACCCTACATCACATGGGTTCCCTGAATACGATGGTACAACAATGGGGGAAGAAGCTGAGCCGGCAATGCGGGAAGAAGCTGAAGAAGAGGCATCAGATGAGTCCGCTGATGATCTTGGTCGGGCCATTGCCGATGCAAAGAGAAACTGCGCAAGTGAAAAGGAGAAGCTGAAGTTGCAGCGCATGTTAAAGGATCACAAGAAATTGTTGTACCCAAATTGCGAAGATGACAAGAAAAAACTGGGCACCACACTGGAATTGCTGCAATGGAAGGCAGAGAATGGTGTATCTAACAAGGGATTTGAAAAGTTGCTGATAAAGTTAAAGAAGATGCTTCCAAAGGACAACGAATTGCCCGACAGTACATAGGAAGCAAAGAAGGCTGTCTACCCTCTAGAATTAGAGGTGCAGAAGATACATGCATGCCCTAATGACTGCATCCTCTACCGTGGTGAGTACAAGGATTTGAATGCATGCCCGGTATGCAGTGCATTGCGCTATAAGATCAGCCGCGATGACCCTGGTGATGTTGAGGGCGAGTGCCCCAGGAAGAAGATTCCTGCCAAGGTGATGTGGTATGCTCCTATAATACCACGGTTGAAACGTTTGTTCCAAAACAAAGAGCATGCCAAGTTGATGCGATGGCACAAAGAAGACCGTAAGAAAGACGGGAAGTTAAAAGTACCCGCTGATGGGTTGCAGTGGAGAAAAATCGAGAGAAAGTGGGAGGACTTTGTAGATGACACAAGGAACGTATGGTTTGGTTTAAGTATAGATGGCATTAATCCTTTTGGGGAGCAGAGCAGCAATCATAGCACCTGGCCTGTGACTCTATGTAACTATAACCTTCCTCCTTGGTTCTGCATGAAGCGGAAGTTCATTATGATGCCAGTGCTCATCCAAGGCCCTAAGCAACCCGGCAACGACATTTATGTGTACCTAAGGCCATTAGTTGAAAAACTCTTACAGCCGTGGAATGATAAAGGTGCATGTGTGTGGGATGAGCACAAACAGGAGGAATTTAACCTACATGCGTTGCTGTTTATAACCATCAATGGTTGTCCTGCTCTCAGTAACCTTTCAGGACAGACAAACAAGGGATACCACGCATGCACGCACTGTTTAGATGATACCGACAGTATATATTTGGATAAATGCAAGAAGAATGTGTACCTGGGACATCGTCGATTTCTTCCGAGCAGGCATCTGTAGGGTAACGCAGCAGAAAACAAAATTTTTCCGCCCTACGCACCAGCCCAGGACCACTATGGAGACTGCATACAAGGTTTGATCATGTTCGTTACCGACTCGTAGCGCAGCGGAAGTAGAGTCGATGACGATCGGCGGTGCAGATCCCCGCAGCTAGGATTTACAACCTCCCAACCGCGAGGATGTATACCCTCGTCTTCCCTTCGGACAGCCCTCCGGGAGGCGGTCGAACAGTCCCCCGGACGATGTCGCGGACAGCCCTTCGGGAGGACCTTTGAAACTCGAATGGTCACTCGGACAGCCCTTCGGGAGGACTCACAGAACTCGGACCGTCACTTGGACAGCCCTTCGGGAGGCACTCTCGAACAGCCCCTCGGGCACTAAGATGGAAACTACGACCTCTCTACAGAGTTGCACACATACGGTGTCACCTATCCGGCAGGGCTTCGCCGTCCAGAACTAGTTCCTGCCGGAACCCAGACAGCCTTTCGGCTCTACGAAACTCTTTTCGTGGGAGGGAGAGAGAAGCCAGATAACATCTTGGCATGTGTATGAGAGCAAGGGATGGGGAGAATGGCAGCCCCTTCTCCTCCTTTTATAGGCCAAGGCAAGGGGTGGGGTGGGATGTTGAAATACCAAAATACCCAAGCTTTATGTCACACATGAAAGGGCATAATGGTAACACAAGGGGGGCACCAAGGGGACACCACCATGGCAGCCCTTGGGCCGGCCCACACCTTGTCTCCCCATGGGGGAGGGCCCCCCCAACAAGCCACCAACATGTCTCCATGAAACATGCATGCTCCCTAGATAAAAAGCCACCAAACATGCAACCCCCGATTCGTGGGATCTTGTCCCCTCGCGCTGAGACAAGATGTTTTCCGTGAAACTTTTTCTGAAAAATTCCAAAAAGTCCCAGAACATTTCCGGCACCCTCTAAAATTATTCTGGGCATGATCCGAAACATTTTCGATGCGGTGGTTTTCATCAGCGGAAAGCATTAACAGCGGTTATGGCAGTTTCGGAACATTTCCGGTTTTTCTCTCCGAAAATTCCCAGAAGTTCCCAGACCAATTCTGGCATCCTCTGAAAATTTCCAGGCGGTGCCGAAACCCTTTTTGACCAAATAATATATTCCGAAACAACTTTTCGGTTTTACCGAAACTCTTTCGGTGTTCTCTCTCTCGGAACTCTTCCGTTGTCTCCGAAACATTTTCGGTGACTTTCTCTCAGACTCCCTGTCTAGCGTTCAACAGATAGATGACCCTTAAGCGTGTGACCCTATAGGTTCGGTGAAGTATAGACATGACCGGAACACTTTCCGATCAATGATCAGCATCGGAGCCGTGGACACCCATATTGACCCCTATACCCACACGAATGAATATTCGAGTGAACCTCCAGTTGCCGTGTGCTATTCCTGTTGCTTCGCGATATGTTACAAATACCCAAGGTGAGACATGTTGGCATTCCCGTGGATCAACAACTTGTCCACTATGCTAGTTACCTCGTTACCGGTATTGTTCTCTTTTCTCGTTACCGTGTTCCGGCATCCCCGTGATCAAATCACAAAGTGTCTGGCCAGACGATGATGGATACCTTAACACCGAGAGGGCCCAGAGATATCTCTCCATCGCCGGAGGAGCAAATCCCAATCTTGAGCTATCAAGTTACTTGACATACTTTTCCATGAACCCGTAAGCCGCCGTAATAGCCACCCATTTACGGATGACGTTTAACAAACCCCAAAGTTCATGAAGCAAGCATGAAGAAACTCGATACTCTCATGGTCTAAGGAATTATGCAAACATTAACCATCTCTGCGTTATTAACCATTAACTTGTGACGAATGTATCTCATAGCATAACATCAATCAGGTCGATTCAACACAAATGTTCTTCTAACATTTGTGCCCTCAAAGTTGCTGGCATAGACATGCCTATGATTGGGAAAACATAATCATCATGCAACACTTGAGCTAGTCTTAGAGGCGTGACTAGGAATACATTTTACCGTTTATTATTCCACACGTGCACATGGGTTTTCCCCAGAGCCTTTATGGATATACGGGCTCGGGAACCACAGCAGTTATAGCATGGAACATAAACCTAATTATGAACACGGAGATAAATAATAACATTTATTATTGCCTCTAGGGCATATCTCCTACAGACTCCCACTTGCACTAGAGTCAATAATCTAGTTAATGCTAATGCACTTCACACCTGTGGCACACCGGTGTAAATATGCTTCGCTTGTGGTATAGCCTGATGTCCAACGGATCTGACGACTTCAGCTCCGTGTGTATCTTTGCATATCCTCACGTTTTCACGCTTTCACAAAATTCATATTTTGTGTGGACTTGGCTTTGTATGTATGTGAATCACAGGTCGAACCTGGATTTCTCAGACTGAGTTATGGAGCAACTATCTGCAGTAGTGTCCCATTGACAAAAGCCATCTTGGAACCATACTAAGTTCATGAATGAACTATGTGATTCAACATCTTCTTTGTCGCTTTTAAAAGCGGCAACATACTTCGCCTCTGTTATAGAATTCGCCACAGTAACTTGTTTGGAACAATTTCCAACTACCGTGCCACCATATTGTGTATTGCACAAAACCCTTAACTTAAATCGAAAATTGCTTGGAGCATGGATGAAGACTGTATCGATGTAACCTTTTACAACGAACTCTTCATGATCTCTGCTTGCGAGAATACATGTCATCAGTGCTACTATAGTACTCAATGACCCTTTTTCACTGTTGTCCCATGATCAGTACTTTTGATCACTTTGGTATCTATACTCGCAACAACTTTGGGAGTATTGGACATATCTGGTTGTTTTTACATACCATGGAATACATGATTAATCCAAACACAAGAGTGTGTGGAATCTCCATCATGTATTTTGCTCATCAGTGTTTTGGTACACCGAGTCTTGCAAAAACTCTTTCCATGTGACTTCGGCAAGAATCACTCCTTGACGTTTTTAATGCTAAAAGGTTTTAGCATCTTGTCAATATGTATCTTTGCTTAGCCCTATTAGGTAAATCTATCTCCATAGATCATCATGCCTAATATAAAGGCTATTTAGCCCAAGCACTTCATTAAAAAACTATTTTCAAATGAAGTCCTAATTCGTGTCAAGAATTTTAATTCCAATTAACAATGTGTCAAGCACACAAGGTTTTTAGAAATGTTATTATGCTCCCACTTACTTTCTTGAATTACAAGTATCTTTGTTACCCATTGATGAAGTCAAAACCCTTTTTGACCATTTCATCAAAACACGAAGATTCCAACTCCTCTTTGCTCTCTTCTGTCCATCGCTGGAACTCTGAAGTTTGCACCCTTACTAGCATCCTCTGGATTGACAAAATACCTTGGACTGTAACACATGCAAGTCCTTGGTTTCATTTCCATCAGATGGAAATCCTTTTGTCATCCATTGTTTTATATCTCATGATATGAAATATGTATTAATTGCTAGTTCAACCCGAACCGACTTTAAGCATCGCTACGGTGAAGCAACCTCATCGTAGTCAACTCCTTGAACTTGTATATTGCAACAAGTTGAGCTTTATGGATAAAACATTTTTATTCGTATCAGTTATAGTTCCATAAATATTCGTCAGACTCTAAGTCTTCCGAAAGGTGTATCAAGGTTTTAATCTTGAATCACTTATATGGAAACTATCTCGGATTGTATTGGCATTTAGCCAATTCTGGAGTCAGGGCCCATCAACGCTTCCTTGTGTATCGTAGGTATACTGTTGTCTAACAACAATATCTCATTTGCGCACCTGAGAGGTTTGCACGAGCCTTGCCTACATGGTTCAGCTGCAAGTTCGACCGAAGTCCATACATTTTATTGTAGAGACTTCCGTATCAGTCGCAGTAGGAAACTCTGGAATTACTTCCAAGGTCTCTTTCCTTTGACCTGATGACGGAGATACTGGTTATCTCGTCGAGTTGCATTATTCTCCCACTCACCTTTTTGAAAGAACCATTTTCTTCAAAAAGCATACCGTTCTTTGTGGCAAACCTATTTGCCTCGGTATAGTGAGGGAGGAATACCCAACATTTTGGGATAACCTACAAAGTAGCACTTGTCTGATTTGGAATAGGTTTGTAACCTTTTACACAAGCCCCATATTCCAAATGTGAAGAAAAGATATAACATGGTTGGGCGTACCATACCATGCTGTCATTTCAACAGACCCGATGGAGCTCTTTTCAGTGTAAAAGCCGCAGTCTCTAAAGCATCACCTTTTAAAAGGGATAATGGCAAATTTATTTATGTCATCTTTGATCTTACCATGTCATAAATGGTTCGATTACATCTTCACGGACTTTCCACTCACAGTGGTGTTCCGGGAGGTGTAAGTTATGAAACTCTTTTCACAACTCATCAGACATTCGCTAAACTTGTAACTCAAATATTTCTTTCTGCAATCGAATTGTAGAAACATAATTTTCTTGTTATAATAACTTCTACTTCATATTTGAAAACCTTTCGAATGATTTCAAAAGATCCAGACTTACGTCTCATCAAGTAAATATCCATATATCTACTTGAGTCATTTCTAAAGATAGATAAATCCACTACTTGCAACAACATTTATTGAACTACACACATCAAAATGTATGATCACCAATAAGTTTGTTGCTCATTTCTTATGGCCTGTGAACGGTATTTCAGTCACTTCACTTTTCGGAGGAAATTTGCAAGTGTCAGATGATTCAAAATCAAACGACTTCAAAATCCATCATAATGGAGTTTTCCATGCGGGTTTCTCCAATGTGACCAAATGCAGTGCAACACTTGTGTGGTATTCTTTTAGTCTTGCGACATTTAGCGTCAGTGTTATAGATGTATCATATTACCATCAATATTCATAACATACGTCCAATTTTGGATGGAAGCATGGCCCTCCATGTTATTCATAATACTGAACAACAATTGTTGTTTTATGAACAACTCTTTTGCAACAAACATTGTGCAATGGGCTAGAGTGTATGAAACTCTAAAATGAATTATGAAAGTAAACCCAGAGGTAATATATTATTATCAATATTCATAACATACATCTCATTCATAATGAAAGTATGGCCCTTATGTTATTCATAACATCGAACATCAAAAGTTCTCTTATGAACAACCTTCTTGCAAGATACCTTATGCAACGGGCTAGAGTTCGTGAAACTCTAAATGAATTATGAAAATGAATACAGACGGTAATACACCGATGGAAGGTATAGTAACATTTACTATGTTCCCTGTGTATACCTAAACCTCATTCCTGGCTAGTCTTTCAGGCCATAGTAGTTCTTACATCGAGTTGCAACAGAATGCAATCGAGCGGGTATCTTTGTGATTAACTCACAATACCCAAGAATTAGTGATTAACATGTTTAACCATAATTCCCAAGAACTATATCTTTGACCAGCCTTCTATACATCAAAAACTTGCATGACATTCATACATGAGCTGGATATTCCAGTCTTCTATCTTATTGCCTTTATACTTCTAACAGTTTAACTTTCAGTATTTCTCCTACTCTCAGAAGAAGCACCCAACTTAAGAGTGGCGTTAGCCCCGGACTTCCTAGGTGTGTAAGTCACACTAACACCCTTCGGACACTTCCTTTCTCTTTAAGTTGTTGTTTTATTCACTTTTCATCATATGACAGGCGTTCTACTGGATCCCTCTCTTATCAGTCTAACGCATAGTAAACTCCTTTACTAATAGTTTGCAAACAAACATTGCTTTGGATATCTCATATCTTTTAGCCTTTGTCTGTCTCTGAAAATGATTTTCAGATTCCATGAATATCACATAACTATCCAAACTTTCGAAGTTCAGGTCTGATGGAAGCAAACATATTGCACTTGACTGAAACGGAATTCTAGCTTTTGGATCGAAGGACGAGAGTCACATGATCCATAGCATAAGCGAGAGAATACCGAAAGTATGCGATAGGACAAAGTCCTTCTCGGCACTCTGGAGGACAATCCTCACATTACGTTACCAACCGTAAAGATTTAACCAGATATTTAACAGCTATTCAATTTTAATAGGGAAGGTGGAAATGCGAGCCATTATTCTACAACTATTTTGCAAATCACACTTAGACAGTGTTCAAAATTAATTGCACTGAGAATTAAACAAGTTAATTCAACAGTGCTCTCCCACTCAAATCAATATCTCTCATAATTGATTGTGAGCGATTCAAGATCCATATTACAATTCAACGCCAAGGATGTGTCCATCTCAAGTGACGAAAATTGCAATCGGTAGGCCAACTTGCCAATCACATCTCTATGTGACTCTTGTTCATCTTTCGATGGGCGTGTTCCGAGCTCAGGACGCTCCTCCAGAACGTCAAGACAACCAAGTGATCTTGCTGCAAGGTCTCAACTCACCCGCCTCACACTTCCCTAATCGTTCGCACCCATGTGTCCATGTGATGCCCCGAAAAGTTAGGTGCCGTGACGGTGCTACACTTGGGAGAACACTAACTACTTGATATTTTTGTGAGAGATCACCCTAATAAAAGCAACTACCGCGCAATCAAGAAGGGTGCAACATAAGGGATAAACATCTCAGGCAATTCATAATAGCATGATATGGTATAGCCCTTTCTGACGGAGAAGTCTTGTATTTCTTCGTCTTCGGCATTCGCGTCGGTGTTCACCTTTGCGAAGATTGCCACCACCTTGTCGATGCACCAGATAATATTGCTATCTCTATAGCTAATAAAATAATGCATTACAACAAGGTTGACACGCAGGTCATTTAAAGTGCAATCATATGGCTCCAGCCATCATGCCGAATCATGACACGCAGGTCAATAAATTTACATTATATAGTCATCTCATACATAATCAAATTATTATGAGCACTGCTATACCACATCATATGCACATGCAAACCCTCCTGCAAAACCAAGTTAGACGCCTCTAATCGGTTCATGCAAAAACTTGTTTTACGTGGCTTCTAAGGTTTCGAAACAAACCGAAGCTACCAACGTCCATCATCAAGTATGATAATTCAAGTCGCTAGATTAACTTTCCAGGGTGTATGAAAACCGAGATAATAAAATCTTGAGCCCCATACTAAACTTCGTCATACGCATGACCCCCGTGCAGATCATATCTGCATTGCCCTTTTGTCTGCGAAATTTCATCTTTCCTTTTAACTACGATGGAATTCAATGAACTGTTAGCACTTCGTTGATCAATCAGGATCGCGGATTGCCAGAACTTTGAAACTCCACCATACTGTTATCAAGATCAGAAATATGCAAATTCCAGGGAAGCAACAAGAACATTGGGTAACAGATTTCATCTGCTACCCGCACAAATAATTTTCAGTAATAGAACTCATCTACTACCTAATTATATTGTGCAACACCCATACATCTCTATGTATTCTAGATCGCAACCTGCATCTACGCATAGCACGGCTCATGATGCCACTGTAGGGTAACGCAGCAGAAAACAAAATTTTTCCGCCCTACGCACCAGCCCAGGACCACTATGGAGACTGCATACAAGGTTTGATCATGTTCGTTACCGACTCGTAGCGCAGCGGAAGTAGAGTCGATGACGATCGGCGGTGCAGATCCCCGCAGCTAGGATTTACAACCTCCCAACCGCGAGGATGTATACCCTCGTCTTCCCTTCGGACAGCCCTCCGGGAGGCGGTCGAACAGTCCCCCGGACGATGTCGCGGACAGCCCTTCGGGAGGACCTTCGAAACTCGAATGGTCACTCGGACAGCCCTTCGGGAGGACTCACAGAACTCGGACCGTCACTTGGACAGCCCTTCGGGAGGCACTCTCGAACAGCCCCTCGGGCACTAAGATGGAAACTACGACCTCTCTACAGAGTTGCACACATACGGTGTCACCTATCCGGCAGGGCTTCGCCGTCCAGAACTAGTTCCTGCCGGAACCCAGACAGCCTTTCGGCTCTACGAAACTCTTTTCGTGGGAGGGAGAGAGAAGCCAGATAACATCTTGGCTTGTGTATGAGAGCAAGGGATGGGGAGAATGGCAGCCCCTTCTCCTCCTTTTATAGGCCAAGGCAAGGGGTGGGGTGGGATGTTGAAATACCAAAATACCCAAGCTTTATGTCACACATGAAAGGGCATAATGGTAACACAAGGGGGGCACCAAGGGGACACCACCATGGCAGCCCTTGGGCCGGCCCACACCTTGTCTCCCCATGGGGGAGGGCCCCCCCAACAAGCCACCAACATGTCTCCATGAAACATGCATGCTCCCTAGACAAAAAGCCACCAAACATGCAACCCCCGATTCGTGGGATCTTGTCCCCTCGCGCTGAGACAAGATGTTTTCCGCGAAACTTTTTCTGAAAAATTCCAAAAAGTCCCAGAACATTTCCGGCACCCTCTAAAATTATTCTGGGCATGATCCGAAACATTTTCGATGCGGTGGTTTTCATCAGCGGAAAGCATTAACAGCGGTTACGGCAGTTTCGGAACATTTCCGGTTTTTCTCTCCGAAAATTCCCAGAAGTTCCCAGACCAATTCTTGCATCCTCTGAAAATTTCCAGGCGGTGCCGAAACCCTTTTTGACCAAATAATATATTCCGAAACAACTTTTCGGTTTTACCGAAACTCTTTCGGTGTTCTCTCTCTCGGAACTCTTCCGTTGTCTCCGAAACATTTTCGGTGACTTTCTCTCAGACTCCCTGTCTAGCGTTCAATAGATAGATGACCCTTAAGCGTGTGACCCTATAGGTTCGGTGAAGTATAGACATGACCGGAACACTTTCCGATCAATGATCAGCATCGGAGCCGTGGACACCCATATTGACCCCTATACCCACACGAATGAATATTCGAGTGAACCTCCAGTTGCCGTGTGCTATTCCTGTTGCTTCGCGATATGTTACAAATACCCAAGGTGAGACATGTTGGCATTCCCGTGGATCAACAACTTGTCCACTATGCTAGTTACCTCGTTACCGGTATTGTTCTCTTTTCTCGTTACCGTGTTCCGGCATCCCCGTGATCAAATCACAAAGTGTCTGGCCAGACGATGATGGATACCTTAACACCGAGAGGGCCCAGAGATATCTCTCCATCGCCGGAGGAGCAAATCCCAATCTTGAGCTATCAAGTTACTTGACATACTTTTCCATGAACCCGTAAGCCGCCGTAATAGCCACCCATTTACGGATGACGTTTAACAAACCCCAAAGTTCATGAAGCAAGCATGAAGAAACTCGATACTCTCATGGTCTAAGGAATTATGCAAACATTAACCATCTCTGCGTTATTAACCATTAACTTGTGACGAATGTATCTCATAGCATAACATCAATCAGGTCGATTCAACACAAATGTTCTTCTAACATTTGTGCCCTCAAAGTTGCTGGCATAGACATGCCTATGATTGGGAAAACATAATCATCATGCAACACTTGAGCTAGTCTTAGAGGCATGACTAGGAATACATTTTACCGTTTATTATTCCACACGTGCACATGGGTTTTCCCCAGAGCCTTTATGGATATACGGGCTCGGGAACCACAGCAGTTATAGCATGGAACATAAACCTAATTATGAACACGGAGATAAATAATAACATTTATTATTGCCTCTAGGGCATATCTCCTACAGCATCCCTGTCAAAAGAAAGGCAAGCATTTCAAAGGTGAGGCAGATCACCGGAAGAAGCCTCGCCACTGTACTGGAGATGATATACTTGATATGGTCAAGGATTTAAAAGTAATCTTTAGAAAGGGTCCTGGCGGACAATCTGTTCCGAATGACGCTGACGGACGCGCACCCATGTGGAAGAAGAAATCTATATTTTGGGGCCTACCCTATTGGAAAGACCTAGAGGTCTGCTCTGCAATCGACGTGATGCACGTGATGAAGAATCTTTGCGTGAACCTGCTAGGCTTCTTGGACGTGTATGGGAAGACAAAAGATACACCAGAGGCACGGGAGGACCAGCAACGTATGCATGAAAAAAATGGCATACATCAGGGTCATGCCAGCTACGCTCTTACCAAAGAAGAGAAGGAAATCTTCTTTCAATGCCTGCTTAGTATGAAGGTCCCGTCTAGCTTCACGTCGAATATAAAGGGAATAATAAATATGGCAGAGAAAAAGTTCCAGAACCTAAAGTCTCATGACTGCCACGTGATTATGACGCAACTGCTTCCGGTTGCATTGAGGGGGCTTCTACCGGAAAACGTTCGATTAGCCATTGTAAAGCTATGTGCATTCCTCAATGCAATCTCTCAGAAGGTAATCGATCCAGAAATCATACCAAGGTTAGAGAATGATTTGGTGCAATGTCTTGTCAGTTTCGAGTTGGTGTTCCCACCATCCTTCTTCAATATCGTGACGCACGTCCTAGTTCACCTAGTCGAAGAGATTGCCATTCTGGTCCTGTATTTCTACACAATATGTTCCCCTTTGAGAGGTTCATGGGAGTATTAAAGAAATATGTTCATAACCGTGCTAGGCCAGAAGGAAGCATCTCCAAGGGCCATGAAAATGAGGAGGTCATTGAGTTTTGTGTTGACTTTATTCCGGACCTTAAGCCGATTGGTGTTCCTGAATCGTGGCATGAGGGCAGACTGGGTGGAAAAGGCACTCTTGGACCAAAAGCAATAATATGTATGGACGGGCATTCTTAGGCGCAAGCACACTACACAGTTCTACAAAATTCCTCCTTGATGGCTCCGTATATCGAGGAACACACGGAGCAGTCTGACGACTGGATTACACGTGAACAAACGGGGACTTTCCCCGGTTGGTTGCAGACACGTCTCATGCATGACGACACTATTGAAGATGAGATGTACTTATTGTCCCAGTTACCATCTTCGAATATATTGACTTTCAAAGGGTACGAGATAAATGGGAATACATTTTACACGATCGCCCAAGATAAAAAGAGCACCAACCAAAATAGTGGTGTCTGCTTTGATGCAGTAAACACCAATAGGCCAAAGGACACATATTATGGTTACATAGAGGAGATATGGGAACTTGACTATGGACGTGGTTTGAAGGTCCCTTTGTTTCGGTGCAAATGGGTCAATCTCACAGGAGGCGGGGTAAAGGAAGACTCGCAGTACGGAATGACAACAGTGGATCTCAACAATCTTGCTTACGCAGACGAACCATTCGTCCTAGCCAATGATGTGGCGCAGGTTTTCTATGTGAAGGACATGTCTACCAAGCCGAGAAAAAAAAGATAAGGAAGCGAATACATCATACGATGAGCCAAAGCGCCACATAGTTCTTTCAGGAAAAAGAAACATCGTGGGAGTGGAGGACAAGACAGACATGTCAGAAGATTATGAAAAGTTTCATGAAATTGCTCCATTCACAGTGAATATTGACCTAAGCATCGAGTTAAATGATGAAGATTGTCCATAGTTACGACGCAAAGGGACACACGCGAAGAAAAAGTTTTATACCCAAAGATCCCACTCTGGGATGTGACCGGCTTCACTGTCATTACTTTCTTCTCTAGTGAGTTTCCGGACTTATATATCTGGAAAGTTCCACTTCGGATGAATCGGAGGGAATCTTTGTAATAGTTAGAATACTTATGTGTTTTGGCATTTGAAACGCGAAGAAATATTATGTACAAACAAATTATTTCATGCATTATATTGGACTTAATTTGCTCTTTTTTTAGCTAAATGACCCTGAAATAGAAAAGCACTACAAATGAATGCAAGACAGGACAGTCTGTAAAGAATGCAAGAAGATCCATACTTCTCTAATTCCAAAAATTCTGTAAAAATACCACACTATAGAAAATTTGTTGTTGCTTACTTTTTTTTGAGCTAAATGACACTAAAATTGAAAAGCATTACAAATGAACTCTGAAAAGGTTGAAAGTTGGCATGGTATCATCATTTCACCCACATAGCATGTGCTAACAAGTTGAGAGAGTTACGGTAAAAACTGGATGCACTTTGTGTACAAAATGGACAATCTCTTTCGAAGTATCATGGTCTCGGATGAAAACTAATCTGTTACAAAGGCATTTCATTTTTTTAAACTTATTTCAACTCCAGATTTTTTGTGCATTCAGTATGCACCATTCAAAGCCACGTCATCAATTTTCAACCATTTCTGACTTCATTTGCTATTTTTCATGCATTTACTGATTTTTTTGAGCTAAATGACCCTGAAATTGAAAAGCACTACAAATGAACTCTGAAAAGGTTGAAAGTTGGCATGGTATCATCATTTCACCCACATAGCATGTGCTAAAAAGTTGAGAGGGTTACGGCAAAAACTGGATGCACTTCGTGTACAAAATGGACAATTTGTTTCGAAGTATCAAGATTTCGGACGAAAACTCATCTGTTAAAAAGGCATTTCATTTTTTTAAACTTATTTCAACTCCAGACTTTTTGTATGTTCAGTAGGCACCATTCAAAGCCACGTCATCAATTTTCAACCCTTTCTGACTTCATTTGTTATTTTTCATGCATTTACTGATTTTTTTGAGCTAAATGACCCTGAAATTGAATAGCACTACAAATGAACTCCGAAAAGGTTGAAAGTTGGCATGGTATCATCATTTCACCCACATAGCATGTGCTAAAAAGTTGAGAGGGTTACGGCAAAAACTGGATGCACTTCATGTACAAAATGGACAATCTCTTTCGAAGTATCAGGCTTTCGGACGAAAACTCATCTGTTACATAGGCATTTCATTTTTATAAATTACCTAAGAATTACCAAATTGAATATAATGATAAAACACACTAATATTAAACAGCGGAAAAAAGAATCACTGAAAAATCTATTTTAAAGTAAAGTTATTCACAAACTAGTGATTCACACAAATTTCAAATAATTCAAATTTGAACTATCCAAATTTGAAAACTACTGGCACTAACAGAATGTTTATAATTTTTGTGACCTAAAGCAAAAAGATTCACAAAGGAACTGTAAATAAAGCAAAAAATAACTCAGAAACAAAAGAAATTAAATAAAACAAAAAACAAAAAAAAACCCGCCTGCTGGGCCGCCACGGCCTGCATACGACTAGAAACCCAACCTCTAGTTGGGCCAGGATGCAGGCCCGTACGGCCAGGATGTAGGCCCGTACGGCCAAGTAGGCCCCATAGGGCAGCACAGGTTCAATAGGCCCACAAAGGCCTGCTTAGAGAGGAGCTCGACACGATAGCCGCGGCGGGGCTTATAAACCGGTGCGAGCTCCTCTCAACTAGCGAGGTGGGACTAAACATTTGACACGGGAAGCACAGGCCTTTAGTCTCAGTTAGTGGCTCCAACCGCGATTAAAGGCCCCTCTTTAGTCGCGGTTGGAGCCACCAACCGGGACTAAAGGCCTGGCTTCCCGCCGCTTGGCCTAGCCAAATTTCACCGTTAGTCGCGGTTGGTGGCTCTAACCGGGACTAAAGGTGCCTCGTATATAAACAACACTTGGAAATTTTTCCAAAATCCATCTGCATTTCCCCCAACGGCGCCGATCGAAGACGACGACGCCGCCAGGCTGCTGGAGCACCCCGCCGCCCCATCGCGCCATCACCGTCGCCGTTGACTTGCCTCTCCTCGCCGTCGCCGTCACCTTGCCGCGCCATCGCCGTCACAGGTCGACCTCGCCGCCCCTCCTCGACCTCGCGCACCGTCGCCGTCGCAGTCGCCGTCGTCGTTGACTCGCCTCACCTCGCCGGCCGTCGCCCCGCTGTGAGCCCCTTTCCTCCCTCTTGCCCTCTCCCTCACCCCCTGCCGCCATGGCCGCCCCTCCCCGATCGAGCCCACACACACACACACATGCATGAACACACACACACACACACACACATTCTTTTCTGTTTTTCTGTTTTTTAGTTATAGAAATGTTGAATGTTTTTTAGTTTTTTTGTACTTTTAGTTATAGAAATGTTAGATGAATGTTAGATATATAAATGTTAGATGAATGTTTTTTAGTTTTTTATATTTTTAGTTATAGAAATGTTAGATATATAAATGTTAGATGAATTTTTTTTGTTTTTTATACTTTTAATGTTGTATCATAGTATTTGTCATGTATTTGCAAAATCAAGTGAAAAAGAATTACAAAAATCACAATCAAGCATTTAAAAAATGTTAAATTTGCATAGAATTTGTTCTCGACATCAACGATGCCCGGCCCGCATCCTCATCGTCGACTCGTTCACGATGACGTCCTGCTTCAGAGGCGCCATGTCTGGGACTGGGCTCCGCCGGGCTGGCACTGGGAGGTGCTACCTTCCGAGGCGCGCAGCTTGGTGAGGAACCGTGCTCCCGTCGTCGACTCGGAGCTTCTTTGTTGGCGGTCGCGTGGGCCACTTTTGGTGCGGAGGCAGCCGGCCCCCGCGGAGGTGGTACGTCGCCGTGTCAGGGAGGAGGACGAGCACGTCCGTCGCTACATGGTTGCGTTGGACGTCAGGTTCTCCAATACCTGGCAGGTTCTTCAAGGATCTTACCCGAGCTATGATCCTGTGATGGTTCCTTCTCTTTGGGTGTCCACCGCCCGCGCCTCAGGAACCGCGAGTGAACTAGATTATTCTATAATATTCGATATGTATTAGCTAGTGATGTATTCGAGATAATATTCGATCTGTATTAGCTAGTGATGTATTCGAGATAATATTCGAGACGATGTATTCGAGATTATATTCGATGATGCATATTATCTGGATTATTCGATATGTATATATTAGTGATATTATTCGAGATGCATATTATCTACTATAATTTAGATTTTCCTTATTGATTGCATGCATTCTAATTTGAATACTAAATTGTTTTATCTTTCTTCTGGATTAGTTAAATAAAAGATATGGACAATACCGGCATAGAAGGAGAAGAGACTATGTTCGACATCATACACTCCCCGAGCCCAGATGAGAATGAAGATGACAGCTCGCAATATCTGAACAATACAGGTGAGGGTATGATATTTGATGAAGACGAACGAATAGATGAAGTCCACAACAAAGATGACGAAGGAAATGTTCTTCAAATAACAAAGACCGGCGAGGTATATTTATATAAGGCATCTGCATGGTGATCATCACATGTTTTAATTGATTTATATATATATATTAACGAATTGATCTTTCTTCTTTTAGCCCTCCGGATCGAGCAAATCTTCTGCAAGCGGCAGGGCAGTTCGAGGCCCGGCCAAAAAGTTGCAGGCTGGCGTAAAGTACAACATCGATGCCATCACATCTAATGGGGAACCGCTTGAACCTAAGAAGAATGCGAACAAGTTCATTCGTCAATGCGGAGTTATTGTCAGGGACCAAATCGCGATCTCCGTTCAAGAATGGAAAAAGCCAGCAAAGGAAGATCCAGAAGTTACTTTTGCCGACCAAAGAGCAAAAGATCTGCTTTGGAAATCGCTCATGTCATATTTTACCCTACCAGATCATTTGACATATGCAGATCTGGAGAAAGTCAAGAAGAATGCTCTTAAGAAGATGGCGATAGCATTCAACAACCACAAGAAAAATATATGGGCCGGGTACATCAAAACAGGAAAGTAGACTCCAGAATTCAAGGGAACACTGGAGAAGGCAAGAAATCACTGGGACGCTTTTGTGAAGTTAAAGGAATCGGAAATAGCTCAGGAACGGTCCAGAATAAACAAGATTAATGCTGCGAAAAAGAAGTGGCACCATAATCTGGGGCCAGGTGGCCCGGCCTAAGTGGGATCTCGCTGAGCAAGAGATGATTGCTGCAGGGGTCACTCCAGTTACATTGAGCTGGCACCCCAGGTGCAGGACTTGGTTTTATGCGCTTGGGGGGAAGTTGGACCAAAAGAGAGGGCTAGTTTTGGAGCGGGCAAGTCTTAAAGAAGCCTCCGACGGTTTACTTATTGCAATAGAAGAGGCTCGAACGGGGGTGTTCATGCCCAACAGAGAGAACGACGAGCTTACGCGCGCCCTGAAGAATCCTGAACACCCGGGAAGAACACGAGATAAAGGCATTGTTCCGGTGTTTGAGGGGTTTGCGGGTTGGAACGACACTTACAGAAGCCGTGCGAGAAAGAGGCAGCAGGAGGAGGAGAAGAGGAAGGAGGAAGCAGACCACCTTCAATTGGTAGAATCAAAGCACGCGGAGTTGGAACGCGCTTTCAGGCGGCAGCAAGAGCAGATCGACTTACTTAGACAGGAAATGGCGTCTCAGCGGTAGCAGCAAGCAGATCCAGCATAGGATAGCACCGTCCCATCTATTCCGAGAAGCAGCGTGGGTTCCACCCAGGCCGATGATGCACTGCTGGCTAGATACCCTGTGGATGATATCAAAGATAGGACTACTTGTGAGCTACACATGAAAGTGAAGAACATATCCATGAAGGTGGCGGACGGCTATGCTTTAACAAATCCCCCTGAAGCAACCTTGCATTGCAATCTGATTCCAGCTGGCTATGCTCGTGTCGTGGTTGATGAAGTGATGACAGGATATTACGAGCTAGACCTTGACATTCCTGGAGGTGACGAGGAGCGCACACTGGGAGAGGCCATACATCGTATCATTCTATGGAAAAAGGATTGCATCGTCTTTCCAAGGCCACCGACTCCTGCTCCAACAAGTCCGCCGCGTCAGTCGACTCCTGCTCCTCCAAGTCTGACGCTACATCAGTCGACTCCTGCTCCTCCAAGTCCGCCACCGCGTCAGCCGACTCCTCCTCCTCCAAGTCCGGCACCTCGTCAGCCGACTCCTCCTCCGAGTTCGGTACCGCGTCAGCCGACTCCTCCTCCTCCAAGTCTGGCACCGCGTCAGCCATCTCCGCCGCCTCAGCAGGCTCGGCCACCCCAGCAATAGGGGAAGAGAGGCGCCGTAGCTATGGCAACTAGTGGTACCACAGAGGCAAGAAATTCAGATATGGTCCAAGCCTCAAGCCTCTTCCGAAGTTGCCTTACGACTATACTGAGGAGGAAAACACGGCCATAGTGGATTCCCAAGTGAAGGCCCATTTTGCATCGAACCCCCCCCCCCCCCCCCCCCCCCCGGGCCGCCGCCGCCAAAGGATAAAGTACCTGAGAAAGTGGTACAACATTTTATTGATAATGCTCAACTGGCTGTGAAGCAAAAGGATTCAGACTATGAGCGCTCTATCAAGAAGTTATATCGTGCACAAAAAGAGAAGGAGTCGAGCTCGAGCTCGAGCCAAGCATCTGGTAAAAAAAGCGGAAAAACTGTTCCCCAGCTGGGAGAACAGGAAGTGCAATCGATCGCCCCGCTCATTGTACAACCACATGTGAGTACCGCCGATCAGCTGGTAATAACCAACGATCATATAAGGCAGGCTAAAGAGGCCGGTGTCACTATTGAACAACTCCTAGGCATCAAGGAACTCCCCGGGTTTAAAGAGGAGGAAATAAGATGGAAATTTGTCCCCGGCCAACCTCTGGTCAAGCCCGAGGAGATCCCGCTTCTATCAACGAGAATGCACACATTGCATGAGTGGTACCTGAGAGAAGTAAAGAACGGGCGAGAGTCCCTCATGGTGAAAGTCAAGGAAGAGCATTACTTCCATGCAAAAGATTTGTGGGTTGAGTTTCAAGAAATGTTTTAGTTATTCAATCAAGATGCACTCGACAAATCTATCGTCAGTTGCTATTGTCTATAAGTGATTTCTTTCTGTAATTTAAGTCTCTAGCTAGCTGTGCTCGTTCATTACCTGTAATTATTCTCACTATATTCTTTTCTGTGGTATTATGCGGAATGAAGATGTATGAAATGAAAAGAGGTGGACGCGATGGCATTGGGTTCTTTGACCCAAATACCATTAATCAAGAGACATGGTCAAAAGAATGGTCGAGAAAAGACATAGAGAGAAGCTTGCTACAGTTTTTGAAGCGACTAAATACCCAACCAAAAATACTACTTCCTTACAACTTCGGGTGAGTGTTACTATATCTTGTACTACAAATTCTATTTTTGCTTACTAGATGTTAATAAGTGTAGTTGATGAGTTATGCACATACCGGCTTAATTATACAAACGTGTGCGCATGCAGTTTTCACTGAATCTCGTAAAACATTAAATTTGACGAGGGAAAAGTTCAAATACTGGACTCACTATATAAAGATACTAATGAATACTCAATCGTGAGAGGGATGATCGACAGGTAATTTCAATCATTATCGCACTATGTCGGCCTTTTTAGTTCATTTCTTGATACCAACTAATTAATAACTCCTTTATTCATTTTCTTTACCGGCGGGCAGGGCTTGGCAAAAGTTCATCAAAGAGGTTAAAGACGAATGAAAAACAACAGCTGAAATGGGTGCGACCCAAGGTAATTAAGTACTACTAGCTACGTCTGTGCATCTCTTTAATTCTACTTTGATCAATACCATTATCATGCTTGATTAATTATTATCTGATTGAATTCTATTCTCGTAAAGTGCATGAGGCAGGCGCCAGGGTATAATTTATGTGCGTACTACGTTTGCGAGAACACTTGCATGATGACGTCCGAAAGGAGCACATCTGCAAGACAACTTTGAGTACGTTTGCCAGAACACAATTCATAATTCTTTTTATCATGATCTAATATATATACACACAACTAATACATTCATATTGATCTTCTTCTTTAAAGATGATGGAGATGCGGGATAAGCTCCTACCAACGGATCGCGTATGAGCAATTCAAGAGGAAATAGCGGGATTTTTGCTCGACCAGGTCATAGATCCCAAAGAAGAATACCATTACACCTAATGCCTGCATGTCATGATCTGCAAATTGTAGGAGAAATTGTATATATATATGTGTGTGTATGTGAATGGTCGTACGAGAAATTTGATGGTATATATATGATCGGTTCTACGAGAAATTCTATTTTTATATATATGCATAACGTGTACAATATGTAGTAGCGTAAAATATGTTTGAAATGAAAAAGAATTAAATGAAAAACACAAAATTAAAAGGAAAAATAAACCATAATTCATAAACCCCTAATCCTTTTAGTCCCGGTTGGTGTTACCAACCGAGACTAAAGGTCCCCCAGCCCCCGGCGCCGGCTCGTGCCACGTGGTGGGCCTTTGGTCCCGGGCCGTGTTGAACCGGGACTAAAGAGGGGGTCTTTAGTCCCCACCCTTTACTGCCGGTTGCTGAACCGACACTAAAGCCTGATTCTGCACTAGTGATAACCCACGCCACTATTAAGTGGTTATCTATAGGGGTTTTCCTAATAGTGCCATGGGGTTCAAAGACTCTCGCTATTGACGGTTTACGATCGAGGGGTGCCTCACCATGCCGAAAACGGGCCCGGGAGGGGTGCCTCACCATGCCGAAAACGGGCCCGGGTAGACTGGCCCGAGCCCACCCAGGTTGGCTTCTGCCTTGGTCAATCAAGCCGGACCGTGGCCCAACAATAAGATGAATACGAAAAGGCTTGGACTACAATACGCGATTACCAATGTCTAGGAGGACTCCTCTAAACTGACAAAGATTATATAACCCTAGACCCTGGTACCAATATAAACCGACAGAGAACAACAGAGCTATTATCAATCCCTCGATGTTTTTAACCCGCATACACAAGCAGAATAGATGAGCAAAAGTAGGGCATTATCTCTTACATGAGGACCTGAACCTGGGTAAAACTCTCATGATTCCCATCGGATCTACTTGTCTGTCTGGGATACCCTATCAACTATCAAGGGATCTTCCAGAAATAACTCCGACACTTTTGTTCCTACAATTTAGCATGACCGGGGAGTATGCTGGTTTAGATGGTGGGGCACTAAGCATCGGACAACAACAGTCCGTGGTGTGACTGAACCAATGGACGCGGTCGGGGCTGGTCCGGTCCCTGACCGAGCCTCCCTTTGGACCGGCCGAAACTGGCCTGGACCGGACCGAGCTTACATGCGGTCCTGTTTCCTAGGACCGGACCGGCTGCACCTCAGCTCAGTGCGGACCGAAGGGACCGACTGGACCTTTGCGCGTGGGGGTGCGCTGGGAGCCTTTTTAGAACTCTTTTGACAACAAACTTGAACGTATAGATCATTAGGTTGCAAAAGAGGTTCAAATGGACGAAAAATAAGCAAGTTTGCAAGAAAAACAGCACAGGAAGGTGTCCAACTGTGAAGAAAGTTCAGAGGGACTGAACAATTACCAACTAAAGAAATTTCAGAGAAGGAACAATTACAAACTGACGGCGACGACATGCAGGACTTCAGGTGCACGTGCAGCAGCTCCGTCCCCCACGTCCTCCAGCTTCGTGCTCGACGGCGGCTAACCGGCGAGGAGGTGGTCGAAGACGGGCAGGTGGAGACGGCGACGGTCGACGACGGCGAGCAGGTGCAGCCGTGCAGACGTGACGCTCCCTCCTTGGCTCCTCCACTCCTCCTTTCATCGCGTGCAGGTGCAGACGAGGAGGTGGTGGTCGACGATGGCAGCGGCGGCCGGCGGTGGCGGCGCTCCCTCCCTTCTGCAGCTAGGAGAAAAGAGGATCGGGGAATTGGGGGAGCGTGGGCCTTTGCCCCAGCGTCGTATCGACTCGCTGTCCCTGCACTGGAATGCTGGGCTTGGCGCCTGGGCCAAATGTCGCGGTCCGACCGAGCCAGCTCAGTCAAAAACAGGACCGGACCGACATGTTTTCGGGCCTGTTTCTGCAGACCGGACCGGCCATTTTTGTCAGCGGGCCAGGACCGAACGGTCCGGTCCTTAGCGGGCCGAAAGCTCGCTCGCCACGTCCAGCCTGAGGCACCACAGTTGACATGGTTATGCGCGCGCCATGGGAGATGAGGAGCGTTCGTCTCCGGCTGTGCAGTAGCCGAGCAGGAGTGGGAGGTAATGTGTAGGTCCTTCTAGTACTGCTAGCGGCATGCTCCCAACTGGTGTTGCCTAGTCAAACAGTGAGGTGGCGGCCGTGGCGAAAGGGCATGCGTGCACGTGAATTGCTTGATCAATCGTCCACTCGAGAGAGATGAGAGAAAGAAGAGATAGGACGAGTAGGAGAGTGAAATTTTGCCAGACTCTGCGCAAGCAGAAGCTACGTGCACCAGGCTACCCTTTTTGATGAGTTAAGAGTGCATACAGAAGATAGAAAGTTGTCGGACTTTGCACAAGCGGGAGTTATGTGCGCTGGGTTGTTCTTTTTGAAGAGTTAAGGATGCACAATGCCATGTATCTATAGACTTTCAAAAGCATTGAGGGAGAAAAATAGAATTTTATTTTTTTATATATACCTGGAGGGACTTAGGACAAACCGGTAACTCCAATTAATTGGGATCTTGTCGGGTTTTCATACAGCTATACAGTAATCTATTATATACTAAAAGGAAAATACGGATCAAAAATAGTTAAATATTCTAGAAAATCCCACGTTAATCAGAAACATCTGGCCATCAGTTGGTAATAGCCTTAATCCCTAAAGTTGAAAGAAATAACCCACTCTTGCCATTATATAAAAGAAAACGTTTCATCTCTATTACCCACGTACAAGATCCAAAATAGATCAAACAAGAATGTTTGATCTCATGTACTCACGTACAAGATCCTTGCTAGAAAATAGATTCCTCGGCTGGCTCAGTGGGTCTACGTTCACCATCACGGTCTTCCATTGGCCATGGACTCCTTCGCTCCAAAGCTCTCTCCTCCTGCAGGCAGTCGAAAAGAAGATCCATACACCCGCAAAAAAAAAAAAAAAAAAAAAAGAAGATCCATAGGCGGCCTGCCTCGCTTGGCCTTCGGTGGGAAAGCCTGCTGCTACCACTGTTCTTGAGCCTTGCCGTAGCTGCTCTCCCGTTGTTCTCAGTTTCAATCATGCATGGCTGAACACGCTGTTGAAAAGAAGATACCTTTATGGCCTCCTTCGTTTGTCCTATGTTGAGAGATCCTGCCGCTACCGCTATTCTTCAGCCTTGCAGCAGCTGCTCTCCCGATGTTCTCAATTTCAGTCTTGCAATCATATGACTTAATCCGTTTAATAAAACATACGACCAAATTGAGGCTCTTCTCCTATCTAATCTCCTTCCTTTGGCTTGGTTTTAATAAATCTCCTTTCGTTCACCATCACCGTCGTCAGGAGTCCACCGTTGCTGCGGTATGAGTACTTTTCGATGCAGGCACGCATGTAGGTGCTGGCTTGAATCATATTACTTTCCGGTGAGACTCAGTTTCCTGATATAAGCAGCGGCGTAGCCAGGCCCCGGGCTAGCAGGGCAGTGGCCTGGGCGTGAAGGCGAGACTCTTCATGTACTGTAGCTACAAGGCTGGCCCGAAGCACCTTTGTCGATTCTCTCTGGAGGCTGGAGCTGGCTCACGCACAAAGCAGATCGACCCAGCCGGCCGGATGTGCAGTTACACACCTATACATACGCACAATTTCCAGCCACGCATATTACGTCTTAATATAAGACGAACTTGCTTACTGTTGTTTAGGTCCTTGTCGTTGCTACTGTCGCCGGGGCACTGAAGATGAAGAAACTGCACAAGAGAGGAGTCGTCAGCAAGGACAAATTACATTTACAAACTAATTAACACCCAAAGAACGAAGGAATATGATCATTATGGGCAAGCTATAAGAGCCTAAGCAGGAACATGTATGATGTATGTATAATTACTAGCACATATGCCCGTGCGTTGCACCGGGATATAAAATAAATATTTGTAAATTCAAATTTAACCAAAATATATATAGCATATGCATGTATTTCAACAAATACAAAATAAATTAAAGATTTCACGTGGTATTCGAGAGTTTACCTGTCATGGTGCACTACTGAGTTGTAGTTCTTAATTCGCCACTTCTGCCTGGCGGCCTTATCTGCACTTTGATGTGGTGTTGGGCAACCAGCATGGAACTATCAAGATGCAACCAGCATGGGCAACCAGCAACTGCAGGTCGTGTGTTCGAGGACTGCCAGCAGCACTTTTTTCCTTTTTGATTTTTGAAGCTGTAATTTATTAAAAAAATATGAGCGTGGGAGGGTGGAACTCGCGACCTGCATGTGCACAGCATCGGAGCAGAGCTCTTACCGCTGCGCTAGCACTAGTGTAGACAACTTTTTATGCTCAAGGCTTATGTATTCTTGTCTTAAAAATTTTGAATTCAAATTTTGATTTTAAAATTCGCTCGAATTTTTTTCGGAATTTCGTGGTTACCGTGGTAACCGAGTTTACCGCCCCCCCTCGAGAAAAATGTTCCATTCGGAATCCAAAACCTTGGTGGTAACACACATGTTACTACAACAAATACTTGAAGAAATAGTTTTGAGCTATATTTTTTAAAACTCTGGAAGAACGCAGATATGTTATCCTGATTTTTTTATAAAGTATAACAGACATGAAGAATAAACATTAGCCATGAATTAAATCTGTGCTAACACGTAGAGCAACAACAGCTTCTAGTCCGTATCTCCCTATGGATGGTTTGGTCCCTACACCTCCAGCTCCGTTGCATGTGCCCTCCCACCACATCAGGGCAGAGGCCATCATGCTGATCGGATCTGGAGAACTCCAACGCCGCCCCTGTTCCCCACAACCTCGTGTGCTCGTCCGGGCTCATGGGCGCCGGCAGGAGGTCACTCCAGCGAGCGTCTCTGCTCTGTCTCACGCCTCGCCCTCTGTCACACACACCGTAGAGGGATCTCCTCGTCTCTTGTCGGCTCCCCCGCGCGCCCTTTCCTCTCCTCGTGTCGCTGTAGCCTCCCCGCCGCCGCCGGCAAGAGGCCACTCCGGCGAGCGCCACTACTCCGCCCCACGCCCCGCCACTGTCACGCCGGATCTCCTCGTCTCCGACTCTGCTCCGCAGCGGCGATGCCACCATCCAGGGCCAACTTCAAGTCCACCCCGGACAGCCTCCTCTGCCTCCGTGCTCCTCGTCTCCGACTCTGCTCCGCAGCGGCGATGCCACCATCCAGGGCCGCCTTCAAGTCCACCCCGGACAGCCTCCTCTGCCTCCGTGCTCCTCTTTGGTCCCGCCTCCTCCGTGGTCAACGGCTTCGGCAGCCCGACCCAGCCACATCCAGCCCTTCATCCGGCAACGGCCATTTTTTCTGTCTATTTGCTGATCCTCAGGCTGGCTCGCTGATTTGCAAACAACTCGCCAGATATATAAATTCTGGTAATTTGATTTAGAAAAGCGAGGTGGTACTATTTCAGTCATGCAACGCACTTTGTTTTGAATTACAAGCCTATAAAATTTCAGATGGTTGGAGCCATCGGGACAAAAATTCCCTCAGCGAACAATTTTTTTATGGCCCACACGGATGGCCCAACAAAAGAACTGTTAACTACACGTACGAAAAGGCTTATAGATAGTACCACCTCGGATGTAGAAAATAATATAGGTGAAAAAAACTGAAAGCGTAAATTCACGGGAAAAAGCGTATTGTGACGGTGAACCCACGGAGTCAATCCGTGCTTTATTTTTACTAGCAAAAATGCCCGTGCGTTGCACCGGGAGAAAATAAATGACGCCCCCAATAAAATATGCATAGTGGTGGGAATGTGCGTGAGATATAACATGAGGAGAATTGCTATTTCAGCTAGCCAATCTTTGCAAAACGCCTAAGAAATGAATGCATTCTCCGATTTGTCGGTTAAGTTAAAAACATTCCTCACCTTCATTTCATTATACGGAGAGTCAAAATTTGGGATTTAATATTGCTTTCAATAAGAATAATGCGTGCTATAATCCAGCATGGGTTAGGTTGTCCACCTAGAAAGCATACTGCCTTACAATAATCAAGCATGGGCTAGGTTTACTAACTATTGTTAGGTTTATAGTGTATTTTTATCTCAACAAACAAACCAAGTATAAGTGTGCAAAATATGGATTATCAACCATAACAGAACATGAAGATTATAATTTTATTGTACATTAAGGTTGAAGATATATATTTTATTATACAATGAGTGTTACCCCACAAAAAAAAAATTATACAATGAGACTTGAGGATTTATAATATTATTATATACAATGAGGGTTGAAGATTTTTTGGATGTCCATAAGACGAATATCGTTTAGCTTGGAAGGCAGTTCCTTCTGCAAGTAATGTACTCATTATGAGTATACTTAATCTATCCTCACATTTATAGAAATGAGTTTAAATGTGTAAGTAACTAATAGCAGTTTTGTGGCATTGACAATATCAAGGAAAAATAGGCAACCTTAATCCATGAACCCATCCGTGTGAAAATAACAAAGCTTGTAATCATTTTTTCAAAGCACTTTATTTTGCTACATAACTGAGACATTCGTCGGAGCATGTGCAGGCAATGTAGTAACTGGCAGCATTGCAAGCATGTATGAAGCAGAGAAGCAGAGCTTCCAGCAAGATGTGAATGTTTGTATGTTAAGTATAACTGTAGCACCAATCATGATGTATGAAAGTGACACACTCAATAATTGAAGTCTTGGAAAAGCTACCCTCAATGGATTTGAATTTGTTTTACAGTAAGATTCAGTCTTTGTTTGAATGGAGGCATGCACATCCACTTTTCTCACATACCAATAAAAAAGGAAACAATGGACTTATATTCACTGAGAGTTCTTTCTCACGCTAACAAAACCAGGATAACCCTACAGGGATGGAAAGAGAAACTTAGAGTACAGAATCCTAGAGAATTGTCGGTTGTAACATTAGTGATAAAGCAAGATCCTTACATTACTTGCCAAACCCATCCACTAATTGTACAGATCCTTACATTCACGTGTACTGATAAAGCAAGATCTATTGATATTAATTACAAAAGGAAGCCTACTTACTTTAGTTCAAGTGGTGCTAAAACTGTGGCGTTGACAAGAATCTGAAGCGCCATGTGAAAGGTACTCAAGGAACAGTATGCGAGCGGAAATGGGCAGATCAAACACTCAAACAATTTAGAATGGCCAGCTAGCCTGCTAAATAATTTTAGGAAGAAAAATTTCTAATTAAGCATCTAATTGTGCCCTTAAATTTGAAATCAATAAATGTAAGAAGAGATGTGCAGAAGTAACAACTTGCGTTCGTCCAGGAAAAACACACCAAAAATTGAACAAAACCTTTTGCGGGCAATTCATCAAACAACTGACTCCCATATGCTTAAGGAAATTCAGCGAACACATAGTTGACATGGATGTTTCCTGATGATCAAGTCTTCATAATTACTTGGATGGTTCTAACCACATGAAGCAGGAGGAACTCAGGAAGCGAGCCAAATCTAAAGCATGAAGCACTCATCTACTATGCGTTAATCTGCTACAAAGGATTGGAGAAGGTAGGGATGGCTACAGCGGTGCCGTTACATCCTACATACCTAGGTGAATTTGGCACTGCAAGGACGAATAAGTAGAATAACTTGAGGAAATTGGTCGTGTTGGCCTCCCTCTTGCCGGTCGTGTTGTCCACATTGCTCTCTTCCATCGGGAAGCAATGCAGAGATGGAGTATGCCACCTCGGTCACATTGGTGCCGGTGGCCTCACACAGAAGAGATAAAATCAAGCACTAACAGATAAAGAAATAAGAGATGCTCCAAACTAAGATTCATTTCAATGGAGGGTGGAGTCTGTTTATGAAGTTCGTTGCCGGTTATAATGTATTTGGCCCAAAATTTACCACTCCGCGATCCATACACACAGACTCATGGTGTCCATATCATCTCTCTTTATCTCCAATAATCATCAGAATAGTGAACACAGCTAGCAAAGAATGCTAAATAGGAACATATTTCTCACCTTGGAGGTGTTGCTGCTGCACTGAATTATCTGAACATCGCTTTTCTCTAACTCTTCCGAAACCTGAAATATGCATATGTTAGAAAGCTTCTAATTTTTATATGATGATATTAAGAAAAGGGAAAAGGAGTATCAAGAACAGATTCATATGTTTGACCATTAGCCATTACAAACTTCGATGTATCTACCTCTGTATGTCGCAAACCATCACAATTGAATAATAGCATTTTCGTTTTGACTGTTCCATGGAACAATTACTCTGAATGTTTTTACTTCAAAGTTGTCAGCAGTTCTAGCGTTGACAAGGACATGTACTAAAAGTTCTCACAAATAACAAAAAATGCAAAGGCATATCAAGACTGGAAGATGTTTGTTTGACCAAGTAATTACCACTCTCTGGACCATATTGCTAAAAATTGACAGGAACATGGTCATGAACTCCTACCCAATGATCTCTCTTGAAATCAAGCACTCCCTGAACTATGGTCCTAGTCCCGCTCACCTGCCTGCCACTCAAGAAAACATGGGACCTTCAAATCAGCTCAGGATCACATATAAAGAAGATAAGTTGACCAGTCGTTGTCTTGAAATATATCACTATGACAAAAAAATATATCACCACGTCAAAAATGAAAAATAAGATTGGCACAGACTTTAGAGACAATTGTCCTGGAAGCTACAACGATAAAATACAAAGCAAAAGAGAACATATGATATACATCCATGTCGCCGTGAACCACAATGACAAGGCTCTATGTCTAATTGATACATTGCTATGAGTGCAAACTAACCAAGGTCTCATCAATTCTGGGATTTAGAAATTGGAAGCATGGGGTTAAGATCTCATAAAGCTTATGTTATTGCTTCCAAAGTTCCTATGTGAGAGGGGGGGCAATATTTTTTTTAGATATAGTCAAGAATAGAATCGAACATGGTCGCTAAAATCATTTCACGGTTATGCATAAGGAATCCTTGTTAAAAGTTCTTGTCTCCGCATCCGGAGTGGGTGTTACAAATTAACTTCAATAAAAACATGTGTATACACCTGGAGTCCTTGGTCTTCAGTTTGGGATAATTTCAGTGAAAAGTTGTAAATCTTCTGAAAGTAATGCAATGAATAAGGGATATGAAGAGGGAAACAAGCTTATACACTGATTTTGAATGGATAACTCCTCAAAATTGAGTAATTGCCTAAATACTGAAGAAAAAAGAGTATGATTTCGTGTGCTAGCTTCCCTCTCATCCTCCTACCAGTCAATAGACTGTCTGAAGGAAAATAAAAGAAACGACACAACCCCACCTGCTACATATACAGTATACCTCTGGACATATACTAAGATGCAAACAAATTTCAGTATGTTTTTCTGCTCTGGTTCAATCTGCACGTTTCCTACTTCCTACCTCAGCAAAAGAAACAACTCCAAGACAGTTCTAACTTTATATTTATACCTAGCTGCATTGCTTATGCCAAAACCCAATATATGATTGATATTCCCAGCTGCATTGTCTATGTCTGAAATACAATATATGACTGCCTTATGATCTAGCTTCTCAAGAGAAGTTTTATTGTAACTTCTACAGAAAGTAGAAACATTATGCTCGGGTGGTGCAGCACTGCAGATTGCATATTGAGTTGTAGTACATTTGGGAAACAGAGAAGCAATGCAAAATAGTAATCAGTAGCTATGAGCATTAGAATATACTTAGTCATTACTACATGGAGCTAGAGCTGCAGTTTTTTTTATATGTACGTAAGTTAGTAGCTGATATAATTCTAGCAGCACCTCAGCTGTCATTGAGCTCCTCTGTACAACCTAAACAAGGGAAATCCTCTGTACAACCTGAAACAAAGGAAATAAACTACAGGATGGAGGCTATGGAGCATACGCTTGATGGAATACCTCAAATTAAACTTTTGGGTTATGCTGCATAGAAACGTCCTCTTTCCAGTGCTTCGCTGAAACAGAAAGAAGAACAAACAATTATGATCGAGCAATTTGTTCCCTGATCCAGAAAGGAAAATGATTAACTACTGATGTCTCAAATTAAACTTGAAGTATCTAAAACCGACACACATGGCACGTGAATTTGTCATAGTTTGGCAAACATTGGACTAATGTAATGTACAGGCATCACCCAGCACCTAGCTTACAGAGATTGAACGCTCAGATTAAAGAGGAAAAAAGTAGCAACATTAGTACACACCCAGGTTACACAGATTGATATTGATTCAAGTAAAATCTCCAAGCAATATCCAACAACGTTGAACTAATTTGGGAAAAGATGATACATACCCTTGGTGTAGCACGTTCGGACGGCGGATGTTCTTCCTCCAGCGAACTCCGCGGGATTTGAGGAGGGCAACGGATGGCCGGAGAAGAAGAAGAAGAAGATTAGGGGGGAGGGGGAGGGGAGGAGGGCGGCGGATGTCCGGACAAGAAGACCGGCCTGCCGCGGCGGCGACGCCCGTATGGGTCGAGGCACGGCAGCAGGAGGATGGAGATCACAGAGGCTGGGGTAGGGCCAGAGAAGATTAGGGGCGGGAGGGTAGAGGAGGGCAGCAATGAGGGGGAGAGAAGGGCGGCAGATGGCTGGAGAAGAAGACCAGCCGCAGGTGGCGGCGGCGCCACCCGTATAGATCGAGGAGCGCCCGCGGCGGCGCCGCCTGTACGCAGCGAGGAGAGCACGCATATGCTCGTGTGTGCTGCCACTTCAAAAAGGAGCACGGGATGAATACCAAAAACTACAGGATCTTTTTGCAAGATTGAAACATTTTTAACCTTAGCCACTTAAAAAAGGAGTGCGGGTTCAATTCACACAACAGCAGGGGCTTTTCTGTGAAAGCGTCGTGACGGTGAACCCGAGAGACTCAATCCGTGCTTTATTATTAGGGAAAGATTAAAAAAAATTAGCATGAGGTTCATACCCCCTAGTCCAGGACACCATCACATAGTGTTTCATGTTATACATCTTGCTATCACTTAGTTGTTTATCTTGCTTAGAATAAGTTGTTGGTGGACATAGATGAGCCTAGTTGTTTTAGGTTTTGTGCATGATAAATTACACGCTAGTTTTATTCCACATGTATTCAAGCCTAAACCGTAAATATCTTAAAATGCCTATTCACCCCCCTCTAGGTGACATCCATGTCCTTTTCACTTGGCCATGGCCGTTGAGCTCATGAACTTGACGCGGGCCATGGATCTGGGCCTCATCTACGACCTCACGCCGGCATACCACATCCCGTACGTGTGCGGCCTCGGTTACGACAGGAGCTTCATCAATGACATCATCGCAACTGATGCCAAACGCGAGCTGCATGACGGCGGGGAAGATCAAGGCTGGGTTGGATCGAGGGCACCCCTACAAGAATGAAAAATAGTGTATATGGTAATACTTAACACAAATTTTGTAATGACTTAATGCTATGCTAGACTATTTGTTGCATTTATGATGCTATTTTAGACTATTTGTTGCATTTATGAAGAACTAGTATAATTTCAAATTATACTACTTTAGTGTAATTTCCCTAAGTTTTGTACCCATGTTTTGATGTTTGGCACCCCAATAATTAGATCATCTCTAACCAATCTCATATAATTTAGAGGAGTAAACCACGGAGTATCTTTTAACTCCCTATATTTGCTCCTCTAAAAATTGTGGTTTTTAACTGATACCCAAAACTTAACTCCCTTTTTTGACAAATATTTCTAGTTTTGTTTTACATACCGCATTTCAACTACATATTTTCACACATTTTAATCCAAACATAATAATTATGGTTCACACAATTCATGACTATTAAGAGTTTAGTTTGCAAATAATACGTCCATTTTTCATCATGTTTTCCTACTGTTATTTATAATGTTTTTTATGCATAATAATGCTTTTTGGAGTAATTCTAATGCATTTTCTCTCATAATATGCAAGGTTCACACAAAGAGGGAGAATTCCGGCAGCCAGAAATCTGGACCTGAAAAAGCTACGTCAGGCTACCTATTCTGCACAACTCCAAATGAGCTGAAACTTCACGAGAAATTTTTATGGAATAAATAAGAAATACTGGAGCAAATAACTACCGGAGGGGGCCACCTAGTGAGCACAAGACACCAGGGCGTGCCAGGCCCCCCCCCCCCCCCCAGGCGCGCCCTGGTGGGTTGTACTCAGCCCAGCCCACCTCCGGTGCCCATCTTCTGGTATATAAGTCATTTTGACCTAGAAAAAATAAGAAGAGGACTTTCGGGATGGAGCACCACCGTCTCAAGGCGGAACTTGGGCAGGAGCACTTTTGCCCTCCGGCGGAGCGATTCCGCCGGGGGAACTTCCCTCCCAGAGGGGGAAATCATCGTCATCATCATCACCAACAACCCTCTCATCTTGGGGAGGCCAATCTTCATCAACATCTTCACCAGCACCATCTCCTCTTATTATTAAACAACGGGATGTAGCCCAGCGGTAGCAACGCTAGCTATTTAGCATGAGGTTGTGTCTTCGATTCGTTGCACCAGCACTATTTTTGCTTCCCTGTGTCTTAAATGAGCGATGGGCCGTGGGCGGCGCACGAGCTAGGCCTCCCTGTGTCTTAAATGAGCCAGGATAGGTGGGCGGCTCACGAGCTCGGCCCAGGTGACGCGAGCGATGGGCCGTGAGGACGGACGAACATGCTATTAGTACCATCTCGTTTATATTACGATTTTGTCTATACGAATCGTAAAAGCGTATTACGACTGGGCGGAAGCGTATTGTGACGGTGAACCCACGGAGTCAATCCGTGCTTTATTATTAGAGAAAGAAAAAAATTAGGGAAAGATAACCATCGATATTCCATCAATCTTATTTGTTGTCCTTCAATTTTACTACCTGCATCCACCTCAAGTACATTGTTTTTTACAGATTGCTGGCAAACTTGATGGCCCATATCAGGAAAAATATATATGCCATCCCCCGGGTTCATAGTTTGGTGTTGATATAGATAAATCTTATTACATTATTAATATATAAATGGATGACTAGATAAATGGAGTAAATAATTAGTTCATGAACGAGGCGCACCGATGACAATTGATTTGAAACAAATCGGCCGGCCGCCTCCATGGAGCCCAGCTGTTCACCTCCCATGCCATGACCTGTGGATGATGCCACCTTCTTCTCGCCTCACTTCCTGCGGGAGTTGTGTGGTTGAGCCCGTGAACAAAAAATGAAGTCGAAGCGTGAGATGGGGCTTGCATGGCTTGGAGCAAGAACGAAGTCTAGGTAAGTGTCCATCCCTTTGTACCAAGATTTCCTCGGTTAGATGTGTGTTCACTAAATCAACTACAACGAAGTTGTTTTCTTTGTACAAAACAGCCATGATTTTTTTTTCTATCCTACTTTATCTGCTAAATTATTAGTTTTCTCAAATTTACAGATATTATGTTGGGCTCTAGATGGTGGAGGCGCTAGAGAGGGGAGAGTAGAATACATATGAGAATCAATGTTGTAAGCTAGCATGTATATATATTCTAATTAACCGGCTACCTCGAATGCATGAATAAGCTTATAATGATTCAATTTTTATTGTTAAACAATTTCCAAAACCAAGTAGTTAAAAATATTATTATGTTGTACATTAGCAATTTAGATCTTTATTTTTGTATTGCACGGGTACTCTGTGAGCGTGAGCATCCGAAAAGTTATTGTAATGTTCATGTAGTTGATGCCTTATACTTTGCTAAGAGTTCCCACGTGTTTCTCGGTCTTGCAAGGAAGAATGACAAGGTTGGGGACCAGAGAGATGCAGTATATATACCAAGAACTGTGCCTTATAAAATTTCTTTATAGTACTTCATTGGCAGTTTTATAGTGTTTGTGAATGGACTGTGCTTAAACAGATATACTATTATAGTGCAGTGGCGGAGATATATAGCAAGGTGGACCTACTAGAAACAGAAGAATTACTAACACAATTTGCTGGAGTGGCATCTTTCTGACCCAAAAGAAGAATATTTGATAGATCTAAATATGTTGAAAGGACAAGAAGTTTTGTTTCAAGGAATTTTCCACTCCATATATGGGTTTGTGCGAAGAAAAACATGTATTTGATGCATCTCTTACAACATCAAATACTATTATTTCCAAGGCTGCAAAAAATTATCGCATCTATTTAACCTTGATGATGCATCATTTAATAAACATTTAGTCTCTCATGAAGCTTAGTAACATCTCAATGCATTACAGTTGATTGCAAGATGATATATATCCCTTTATGAAAGTATTGGTTCGTCCTGGTTCTCAAATTTAATTACAACACTTACCTTTTTATGTGGGCACTTCAACATACTAATCTAATATCATGTATAAGCCACTATCCAACTCTATGATATAAACTTTACTTGTAGGAATTTTGTGAAACGATGGAACATGTGATTTGCCATATGCCAAACAATTTCATTTATGTATTGGCCCAATATCACGTAAAACTAACCTATCAACTTAGTATAAAAGTGACCAATGGACCAAACTACAATCAATTAATTTATTTGTCCCAACGTAAATTTAATCTAGGTAAAATAATAATAATCTAAAATCACATACAAACGATGATCCATGTCACACTTAAATGTATCATTCTCCAAAATGTCATGTGTTATGCAGTAAAGTGGGTAGATAGGTGTATATAAGATAAATTTATATACTTAACACTTTTAATGCAGTAAAGATGATGCCCTCGCATTTGCGATGGCCACCATGCTAGTTAATGAACTAAAGATAATATTGGCAAAGAAATTATGTACCGGTACACCTATTAAAAACCAGGGGCATGCATTCATCTCACAGGAAAATGAATTCTCCACTAACCCTCTCGAGTGTGAATACAGCTAGTTATCTTTGGGGTTTGTTGTGCTGTGCCCCCAGCCAGACTCTTGTTTTATTTTTTCTTGTTGCTCGTGAACCTTGAACTTGTGGATGTTGGTTGTTGTTGGTGGTATGCTTTATAATATAAAGCGGGGGGAAACCCTTTTTCATGAGTGTGAATAGTATGTTGCCCCTTAAATATACCTCTCAGACTCAAGATAGCAAGCCCTGCTCATTGTGACGTTGTCCTGCTTGAGTTAAGTATTTTCAGAGCATAAGCTCACTTACATCAAATAGATGGCGTCACATACGTATTCCGTTGTGGGAGATTACGTGCTAAGGAATAGGGGGCATCAGGAGAGTGGTTGAAGTTGCCAGTTGAATGCTGAAGTGACTAGCTTGAGGGACATAGCACCAAACCGTGGAGCTTCATCCGGAGGAGACAAACACCATTCAATATTGTTTAATTCCACTGAATCGATCTCCTCTTTTTTCTGGTGCAAGTGCATCGCATGTTGACTATCAATCTTATAGAGCAAACCAATATATTTAGAGCCATGATTTTGGTTAGTCCATCAACAAGTTTAGCAATGAATGAAGAAGCAATGGGATAGTTTGTATGATGGGAATCACGTGTATATAACTCTTTTTACGTTATTAAGAACAGAGAAAGCCCACGTTCAGGTAGATCATTTTTCCACAAATGGGGAAAAACATAGAGATCTCGATCGATAGAATGCTCTCAAAGATATTAGAAAAAGAGTGATTCTCAGATCGGCTGGGCTGGGCTTTCCTGTTCCCTCAATTTTCCATCCCGTCTAAGGAGGGAGCGATCTGGCGGTTGTAGGGATTAACAAATTGACCAAATATCTCAACCCAATATGAGTATTGGAGAAAAATATGCTGCATTTGTCAACTTTCCAGCCAAGCTAGAGGTTCTAATTCATGGTGAATCTACACACAAAACCGCACAGTTTATTGGATGTGGAGGGATGACTTATTCCTAGTCTTTATTGTGGTTGCCCAGGCCCGGCTCTGAGGGGCGGCAAGCGGGGCGGCCGTCCCGGGGCACCGAATCCAAGGGGCCCCCAGCCTAGGTATGTGCGAGGAACCATTGGAGGCGCCATTAGAAGAATCAAAGCTTTTCTGTATCTCTGCGAGGAAGGTGAGGGCCGAATCATTTTTCCTGTTGAGCGAGCTGGATGCTTAAGTGACGATTATAAAGCAGAGAAGATATGGTAAATGTACTTGACTTTGCTGCTTTGTATGGTACTAATTTATATATGTTTCCAAGGTTGATTCCCTTGTATGTGTTTGAAGTAGAAAGTAAAGAACAAGATAGTTCAATGAAAGATGATCCATTAGTCTTTATTGATAATAGAAGTGGGGTATTTATACCCGGGCGGAAGTACACATGTTACTTGCGAGTCAAGTAAATTCAAAGTTTACTTGAGAGCCAAGGAATTACATAGTTGCCTTGAGAGCCAAGGAAGTACATGGTTGCTTGAGAACCAAGCAACTTATCTAAGAACTAAATTAATCCTAACTAGCTTAATTAATAAGCAACTATTCTATTCCTAACACTCCCCCTTGTACAACGCCTCTTCCTGGGTATATCCATCATCTAGACAAATTCTTTGAATAATCTTGAATGTCTCCTCTGAAAACCCTGTGGGAAAAATATAAGGAGAATAGTGCAGATATGTTGCTAAAACTCCTTTAAACCTAGTGGGAAAAATAATAAGGAGAAAATGATGCAACACATAATGATTATTGTCTCTTGATAACTCATATGAGAAAAACCTTTGAAGAAGGAGAAAACTCATCGGTGAGTTTAGAGAACAATTAATATGTCTTGCGTACTTTCTTTAAAAACTCCGATAGGGAAAATAGAACGTATGATGTATGATCTTTGATAAGATATTGCCTCGTTAAAACCCATTATGCGAAACTTTGAGTGAAGACTCATAAGGGAAAAGAGTGCGATATAATATGCCATTGAAAACTCCTTCAAAACCCAGTGGCAAAAATATAAGGAGAAAATGACATGACATATACGGGCACTTGTGTTTATATTGTCTCGTTAAAAACCTTTATGAGAAACCATTAGGGAAAAACTCATGAAGGGAATAAGAGTACACTATATGCAATCTGATGATTGTTAACATGTTATAGTTTGGAGATTACTCCCCCTGAACTTTGCAAACCTGGAGAATGTGTAATACAAATTCCATTGATATGATCATGACATTATGAATAATCTGTTGGATTTTTTAAAGTACGTTGTTTGCATATTGTTTCCTCACTTTTCTATAATTCGGAGGATAAGTGATTTTCGAGCAATGTGCTTTATGATATTTCTCTTCATATAACCTGTAGGTATTGAGTAACACAAGTGATAGAATCTTGATAAAATCAAGTTATGCGATTTTGATGAATCTCAACCACATAATTTTGAGTGTGATTAATAATTCTACTGAACCGTGCATATTTTGTAATACTTTTAGAAAAAGCAATTATGTTAGAATCATAAGTGAAAATAGTAATTAAAGTCTATTTAGATGAATCTCATGAGAAGACTATTACAGTGAATTTAGTCATTGATATTTTTGGGGAACATTGCATGGAAAACAAAAAAAATTCTACGCACATGCAAGATCTATCCATGGAGATGCATAGCTACAAGAGGGGAAGTGTGTCTACGTACCCTCGTAGACCGTAAGCGGAAGCGTTTGAACAACGCGGTTGATGTAGTCGAACAACTTCGCGATCCAACCGACCGAGCACCGAACGTATGGCACCTCCGCCTTCAGCACACGTTCAGCTCGGTGACGTCCTCGCCTTCTTGATCCAGCAAGACGACGGGGTAGTGGATGAGTTCCGGCAACACGACGGCGTGATGACGGTGATGGTGATGCTATCTCCGCAGGGCTTCGCCCAAGCACTACAAAAATATGACCGAGGACGAACTAGAGGGAGAGGGGCGCCGCACACGGCTAGGGAATCGTGGTGTGTGTTGCCCCTCTCCCTCCTCTCATATATATAGGTGGAGGGGGGAGGGGAGGTAGCCCCTAGGGCGCCTTCCCTGGCCGAAACCCCCCTTCCATATTTGTGCATGGGGGGAAGGAAAGGGGGGCTGGCTGCCTTTGGGGCGCCTCCCCTTTCCTTCCCTCCCTCCTTTGGTGCGTGGGAAAGGGTGGAGGGGCGCACCAGCCCCTTGTGGGCTGGTGTGCTTCCCCCCTTTGGCCCATAAGGCCCACCACTTACCGGTGGCCTCCCGGAACCCCTTCCGGCACTCCGATGCATACCCGATACATTCCGAAACCTTTCCGGTGTCCGAATATCATCGTCCTATATATCAATCTTTACCTCCAGAGCATTCCGGAGCTCCTCATCATGTCTGTGATCTCATCCGGGACTCCAAACAACATTCAGTCACCAATTCACATAACTCATATAATACTATATCATCAACGAACGTTAAGCATGCGGACCCTACGGGTTCGGGAATGATGTAGACATGACCGAGACGACTCTCCAGTCAATAACCAATAGCGGAACCTGGATGCCCATATTGGTTCCTACATATTCCACGAAGATCTTATCGGTCAAACCATTATGACAACATACACAATTCCCTTTGTCTGTCGGTATGTTACTTGCCCGAGATTCGATCGTCGGTATCTCCATACCTAGTTCAATCTCGTTACCGGCAAGTCTCTTTACTCGTTCCCTAATACATCATCCTGTAACTAACTCCATAGTCACTTTGCTAGCAAGCTTCTTATGATGTGTATTACCGAGAGGGCCTAGAGATACCTCTCCGATACACGGAGTGACAAATCCCAGTCTCGATCCATGCCAACTCAACAGACACTTTCGGAGATACCTGTAGAGCATCTTTATGATCACCCAGTTATGTTGTGACGTTTGATAGCACACAAAGTATTCCTCCGGTATCCGGGAGTTGCATGATCTCATGGTCGAAGGAACATGTATTTGACATTAAGAAAGCAGTAGCAATAAACAGAACGATCATATGCTAAGCTAACGGATGGGTCTTATCCATCACATCATTCTCCTAATGATGTGATCACGTTATCAAATGATGACTCATGTCTATGGTTAGGAAACCTTAACCATCTTTGATCAATGAGCTAGTCTAGTAGAGGCTCACTAGGGACACAGTATTTGTTTATGTATTCATACATGTATTTAAGTTTCCGGTCAATAAAATTCTAGCATGAATAATAAACCTTTATCATGAATAAGGAAATATGATAATAACCATTTTATTATTGCCTCTAGGGCATATTTCCATCAGTCTCCCACTTGCACTAGAGTCAATAATCTAGTTCACATCGCCATGTGATTACCATCTAAAGAGTTTACTAGAGTCAATAATCCAGTTCACATCACCATGTGATTAACATCCAAAGAGTTTCACTAGAGTCAATAATCTAGTTCACATCGCCATGTGATTAACACTCAAAGAGTTCTAAGGTGTGATCATGTTTTGCTTGTGAGAGAGATTTTTAGTCAACGGGTCTGCAACATTCAGATCCATGTGTATTTTGCAAATCCTTATGCCATACTGTAGATGCTGCTATCATGCTTTACTTGGAGCTATTCCAAGTGACTGCTCCATTATACGTATCCGGTTTGCTACTCAGAGTTATCCAGATCATTGTCAAAGCTTGCATCAACGTAACCCTTTACAATGAACTCTTTATCACCTCCATAATCGAGAAACATTTCCTTAGTCCTCTAGTTACTAAGGATAATTTTGACCGCTGTCTAGTGATCCACTCCTGGATCACTATTGTACCCCCTTGCCAAACTCATAGCAAGGCACACAACTGGTCTGGTACACAGCATGGCATACTTTATAGAACCTATGGCTGAGGCATAGGGAATGACTTTCATTCTCTCTCTATCTTCTGCTGTGGTCGGTCTTTGAGTCTTACTCAACTTCACACCTTACAATACAGGCAAGAACTCCTTTTGACTGATCTATTTTGAACTCCTTCAAAAATCTTGTCAAGGTATGTACTCATTGAAAGTCTTATCAAGAGTCTTGATCTATCTCCATAGATCTTGATGCCCAATATGTAAGCAGCTTCACCGAGGTCTTCCTTTGAAAAATTCTAATTCAAATATCCTTTTATGCTATCCAGAAATTCTATATCATTTCCAATCAACAATATGTCATCCACATATAATATTAGAAATGCTACAGAGCTCCCACTCACTTTCTTGTAAATACAGGCTTCATCGTAAGTCTGTACAAAACCATATGCTTTGATCACCTCATCAAAGCGTATATTCCAACTCCGAGATGCTTGCACCAGTCCATAGATGGATAGCTGGAGCTTGCACACTTTGTTAGCACCCTTAGGATCGATAAAACCTTCTGGTTACATCATATACAACTCTTCTTTGAGAAATCCATTAAGGAATGCAGTTTTGACATCTATTTGCCAGATTTCATAATCATAAAATGCGGCAATTGCTAACATGATTGGGACAGACTTAAGCATCGCTACGGGTGAGAAAGTCTCATCGTAGTCAACCCCTTGAACTTGTCGAAAACCTTTCGCGATAAGTCAAGCTTTGTAGATAGTAATATTACCATCAGCATCTGTCTTCCTCTTAAAATTCCATTTATTCTCAATTGCTTGCCGATCATCGGGCAAGTCCACCAAAGTCCACACTTTATTCTCATACATGGATCCTATCTCAGATTTCATGGCCTCAAGCCATTTGACGGAATCTGGGCTCATCGTAGCTTCTTCATAGTTCGTAAGTTCGCCGTTGTCTAACAACATAACTTCCAGAACAGGATTACCGTACCACTCTGGTGCGGAACGTACTTTGGTCGACCTATGAGGTTCAGTAGTAACTTGATCTGAAGCTTCATGATCTTTATCATTGTCTTCCTCTCTTATTGGTGTAGACATCACGGGAACGGTTTTCTCTGATGAGCTACTTTCCAATTCGGGAGAAGGTACAATTACCTCATCAAGTTCAACTTTCCTCCCACTCACTTCTTTCGAGAGAAACTCCTTCTCTAGAAAGGACCCATTCTTGGCAACAAAGACCTTGCCTTCGGATCTGTGGTACAAGGTGTACCCAATTGTTTCTTTAGGGTATCCTATGAAGACACACTTCTCCGCTTTGGGTTCGAGCTTATCAGGCTGAAGCTTTTTCACATCAGCGTCGCATCCCCAAACTTTAAGAAACGACAGCTTAGGTTTCTTGCCAAACCATAGTTCATATGGTGTCATCTCAACGGATTTAGACGGTGCCCTATTTAACGTGAATGTAGTTGTCTCTAATGCATAACCCCAAAACGATAGTGGCAAATCAGTAAGAGACATCATAGAACGCATCATATCTAATAAAGTACGGTTACGACATTCGGACACACCATCACGCTATGGTGTTCCAGGTGGCGTGAGTTGTGAAACAATTCCACATTTTCTTAAATGAAGGCCAAACTCATAACTCAAATATTCGCCTCTGCGGTCAAATCGTAGAAACTTTATTTTCTTATTACGATGATTCTCTACTTCACTCTGAATTTCTTTGAACTTTTCAAATGTTTCAGACTTGTGTTTCATCAAGTAGATATACCCATACCTACTCAAATCATCTGTGAAGGTTAGAAAATAACGATACCCGCCGCGTGCTTCAACATTCATCGGACCGCATACATCGATATGTATTATTTCAAACAAATCAGTAGCTCGCTCCGTTGTTCCAGAGAACGGAGTTTTAGTTATCTTGCCCATGAGGCATGGTTTGCAAGTATCAAATGATTCATAATCAAGAGATTCCAAAAGTCCAGCCACATGGAGTTTCTTCATGCGCTTTACACCAATATGACCCAAACGGCAGTGCCACAAGTATGTTGAACTATCATTATCATCTTTGCATCTGTTGGCATCAATATTATGAATATGTGTATTACTATTATCGATATTCAACAAGAATAAACCATTCACAAGGGTGCATGATCACGCGAGATATTACTCATATAAACAGAAAAACCATTATTCTCTGACTTAAATGAATAACCGTCTTGCAATAAACAATATCCAGATCTAATGTTTTATGCTCAACGCAAGCACCAAATAACCATTATTTAGGTTTAATACTAATCCCGAAGGTATTACGAGCGTGCCGATGATGATCTTTTCACTCTTGGAGATACTTCCAACACACATCGTAACCTCGCCCTCAGCTAGTCTCCGTTACTCAATGGCTATTCTTCATTACTTGCTTCCTTTTATGTGAACCAATATGAGTGCAAGAGGAACTCTACCATGAATTTTGGTTCAGGGTGTAGGAGATATGCCCTAGAAGTAATAATTAATGTTATTATTTATCTCCCTGTTCATAATTAGGTTTATGTTCCATGCTATAACTGCTATGGTTCTCTAGTCTACAAATAAAATGAGGCTCGGAGGAAGACTCATATGCATGTGTGGAATAATAAACGGTAAAATGTATTCCTAGTTTGGCCTCTAAGACTAGCTCAAGTGTTGCATGATGGTTCTGTTTTCCTGATCATGGGCATGTCTATGCCAGCAACTTTGAGGGCACAATGTTAGAAGAATATTTGTGTTGAATCGACCCGAATTGATGTTATGCTATGAGATACATTCGTCACAAGTTAATGGTTAATAACACAGAGATGGTTAATGTTTGCATGATTCCTTAGACCATGAGAATATCGAGTTTCTTCATGCTTGCTTCATGAACTTTGGGGTTTCTTAAACGTCATCCGTAAATGGGTGGCTATTACGGCGGCTTACGGGTTCATGGAAAAGTATGTCAAGTAACTTGATAGCTCAATATTGGGATTTGCTCCTCCGACATTGGAGAGATATCTCTGGGCCCTCTTGGTGTTACTGTATCCATCATCGTCTGGCCAGACACTTTGTGATTTGATCATGGGGATGCCGGAACACGGTAACGAGAAAAGAGAACAAATACCGGTAACGAGGTAACTGGCATAGTGGACAAGTTGTTGACCCACGGGGATGCCATCATGTCTCACCTCGGGTATTTGTAACATATCATGAAGCAACAGGAATAGCACACGGCAACTGGAGGTTCACTCGAATATTCATTCGTGTGGGTATAGGGGTCAATATGGGTGTCCACGGCTCCGATGTTGATCATTGATCGGAAAGGGTTCCGTGTCATGTCTATACTTCACCGAACCTATAGGTTCACACGCTTAAGGGTCATCTATCTGCTGAATACTAGACAGGGAGTCTGAGAGAAAATCACCGAAAAAGTTTCGGACACCGAAAAAGTTTCGGACAGCGGAAAAGTTTCGCAGAGAGTGGTCACCGGATGAGTTCCGGTGAAACTGAAAAGTTGTTTCGGGGTATTCCATTAAGTCAAATTGGTTTCGGCACATGCCTGATAATTCTTGGAGGGTGCCAGAATCATTCTGGAAACTTCTGGGAATTTTCCTAGATGAAAACCGGAAATGTTCCGGAGCTGCCGGAACCGCTTCAGATGCTTTTCGCAGATGAAATCACTAAACTGGAATTGTTCCAGAATGCGTTGAAAATTATTATGGTGGGTACTGGAAATGTTCTAAGCCCACATAAATATTTTCAGTTCGAACGGACGCTGAAAAATGTCGTCATGAATAGTGAAAGTGCTTTTTGGGTTACTTTTTGGAAAGCCACTTGTTTGGGCTTTATCCCAAAAGATCTAGGGATGACATGGATGGATTGGGAAGCCCTCTTGGGGGGCCCCCAAGGGGTGTGGCCGGCCACACTTGGGGCTCCACCATGGAGCCCCTCTTGTTCCTTGGTTTCACTTCTATGCCCTTGGTGGAAGGACTTCATTCATGTACTTTTGGGTTTTATTGTAAAACCACCCTACCCCTTGGGATTTCCTATAAATAGAGGTGGAGGGGCAGCCCTCCACACTCATCCCTTGCTCTCATACTCATGCCATGCAATGATCTGGCTTCTCTCTCCCTCCCACGAAAAGAGTTTCGTAGAGCCGAAAGGCTGTCTGGGTTCCGGTGGGAACTAGTTCTGGACGGCGAAGCCCTGCCAGATAGATGACACCGTATGTGTGCAACTCTGTAGAGAGGTCGTAGTTTCGATCTTAGTGCCCGAGGGGCTGTTCGAGAGTGCCTCCCGAAGGGTTGTCCAAGTGACGGTCCGAGTTCTGTGGGTCCTCCCGAAGGGCTGTCTGCGACACCGTCCGGGGACTGTTCGACCGCCTCCCAGAGGGCTGTCCGAGGGGCAGATGAGGGAGTACATCCTCGCGGTTGGGAGGTTCTAAATCCTAGCTGCGGGTATCTGCACCACCGATCGTCATCGACTCTACTTCCGCTGCGCTACAAGTCGGTAAAGAAAATGATCAAACCTTGTATGCAGTCTCCATAGTGGTCCTGGGCTGGTGCGTAGGTCAGAAATTTTTTGTTTTCTGCTGTGTTACCCTACAGTGGCATCATGAGCCGTGCTATGCGTAGATGCAGGTTGCGATCTAGAATACATGGAGATGTATGGGTGTTGCACAATATTATTAGGTAGTAGATGAGATCTATTACTGAAAATTATTTGTGCGGGTAGCAGATGAAATCTGTTACCCGATGTTCTTGTTGCTTCCCTAGAATTTGCATATTTCTGATCTTGATAACAGCATGGTGGAGTTTCAATGTTCTGGCAATCCGCAATCCTGATTGATCAACGAAGTGCTAACAGTTCATTGAATTCCACCGTAGTTAAAAAGAAAGATGAAATTTCGCAAATGAAAGGGCAATGCAGATATGATCTGCACGGGGGTTATGCGTATGACGAAGTTCAGTATGGGGCTCAAGATTTTATTATCTCGTGTTTCATACACCCCGGATTGTTAATCTAGCGACTTGGATAATCATGCTTGATGATGGACATTGGTAGCTTCGGTTTGTTTCGAAACCTTAGAAGCCACGAAAAACAAGTTTTTGCATGAACCGATTAGAGACGTCTAACTTGGTTTTGCAGGAGGGTTTGCATGTGCATATGATGTGGTATAGTAGTGCTCATAATAATTTGATTATGTATGAGATGACTATATGATGTAAATTGATTAACATGACCTGCGTGTCATGATTCGGCATGATGGCTGGAGCCATATGATTGTCACTTTAAATGACCTGCGTGTCAACTTTTTGTAATGCACTTATTTTATTAGCTATAGAGATAGCAATATTATCTGGTGCATCGACAAGGTGGTGGCAATCTTCGCAAAGGTGAACACCGACGCGAATGCCGAAGACGAAGAAATACAAGACTTCTCCGTCAGAAGGGGCTATACCATATGATGCTATTATGAATTGCCTGAGATGTTTATCCCTTATGATGCACCCTTTTTGATTGCGCGGTAGTCGCTTTTTATTAGGGTGATCTCTCACAAAAATATCAAGTAGTTAGTGTTCTCCCAAGTGTAGCACCGTCACGGCACCTAACTTTTCGGGGTATCACATGCTACCATGGGTACGAACGATTAGGGATGTGTGAGGCGGGTGAGTTGAGACCTCGCAGCGAGATCACTTGGTTGTCTTGACGTTCAGGCATGAAAGTCATGAGCTTGGAACACACGCATCGAAAGATGAAAAAGAGTCACATAGAGATGTGATTGGCAAGTTGGCCTGCCGGTTGAGATTTTTGTCATCTGTGATGCTACCATCATGGCAAACAATCAAAACTCGGGTCTTGAATCATTCACAATCAATTATGAGAGATATTGATTTGAGTGGGAGCGCACTTTAGAATTAACTTGTTTAATTCTCTGTGCAATTAATTTTGAACACTATCTAAAGTGTGATTTGCAAAATAGTTGTAGAATAATGGCTCGCGTTTCCACCTTCCCTATTAAAATTGAATAGCTGTTAAATATCTGGTTAAAACTTTACGGTTGGTAACGTAATGTGAGGATTGTCCTCAAGAGTGCTGAGAAGGACTTTGTCCTATCGCATACTTTCGATATTCTCTCGCAAATGCTATGGATCATGTGACTCTCATCCTTCGATCCAAAAGCTAGAATTCCGTTACGGTCAAAGTGCAAAATGTTTGCTTCCATGAGACCCGAACTTCGAAAGTTTGGATAGTTATGTGATATTCATGGAATCTGAAAATCATTTTCAGAGACAGACAAAGGCTAAAAGATATGAGATATCCAAAGCAATGTTTGTTTGCAAACTATTAGTAAAGGAGTTTACTATGCATTAGACTGATAAGAGAGGGATCCAGAAGAACGCCTGTCATATGATGAAAGGTGAATAAAACAAACAACTTAAAGAGAAAGGAAGTGTCCGAAGGGTGTTAGTGAAACTTTCACGCCTAGGAAGTCCGGGGCTAACACCACTCTTGAGTTGGATGCTTCTTCTGAGAGTAGGAGAAATACTAAAAGTTAAACTGTTAGAAGTATAAAGGCAGAAAGAAAAAAGACTGGAATATCCAGCTCATGTATGAATGTCATACAAGTTTTTGATGTATAGAAGGCTGGTCAAAGATATAGTTCTTGGGAATTATGGTTAAACATGTTAATCACTAATTCTTGGGTATTGTGAGTTAATCACAAAGATACCCGCTCGATTGCATTCTGTTGCAACTCGATGTAAGAACTACTATGGCCTGAAAGACTAGCCAGGAATAAGGTTTAGGTATACACAGGGAACATAGTAAATGTTACTATACCTTCCATCAGTGTATTACCGTCTATATTTATTTTCATAATTCATTTAGAGTTTCACAAACTCTAGCCCATTGCATAAGGTATCTTGCAAGAAGGTTGTTCATAAGAGAACTTTTTATGTTCGATGTTATGAATAACATAAGGGCCATACTTTCATTGAGAATGAGATATATGTTATGAATAATGATAAATAATATATTATCTCTGGATTTACTTTCATAATTCATTTTAGAGTTTTACACTCTAGCCCCTTGCACAATGTTGTTGCAAAAGGGTTGTCCATAAAAGAACAATTGTTATTCAGTATTATGAATAACATGAAGGGCCATGCTTCCATCTAGATGGGATGTATGTTATGAATATTGATAGTAATATGATACATCCATAACACTGATGCTAAATGTCGTAAGACTAAGAGAATATCACACAAGTGTGGCACTGCATTTGGTCACATTGGAGAAACCCGCATGGATAAATTCCATTATGATGGATTTTGAAGTCGTTTGATTTTGAATCATCTGACACTTGCAACTTTCCTCCGAAAAGTGAAGTGACTGAAATTCCATTCACAGGCCATAAGGAACGAGCAAAGAACTTATTGGTGATCATACATTTTGATGTATGTAGTTCAATAAATGTTGTTGCAAGTAGTGGATTTATCTATCTTCAGAAATGACTCAAGTAGATATGTGGATATTTACTTGATGAGACGTAAGTCTGGATCTTTTGAATTCATTCAAAAGGTTTTCAAATATGAAGTAGAAGTTATTGTAAAAAGAAAATTATGTTTCTACAATTCGATTGCAGAAAGGAATATCTGAGTTACAAGTTTAGCGAATGTCTGATGAGTTGTGAAAGGGGTTTCATAACTTGCACCTCACGGAACACCACTGCAAGTGGAAAGTCCGTGAAGATGTAATCGAACCATTTATGACATGGTAAGATCAAAGATGACATAAATAAATTTGCCATTATCCCTTTTAAAAGGTGATGCTTTAGAGACTGCGGCTTTTACACTGAAAAGAGATCTATCGGTTCTGTTGAAATGACACCATGGTATGGTACGCCCAACCATGTTATATCTTTTCTTAACATTTGGAATATGGGGATTGTGTAAAAGGTTACAAACCTATTCCAAATCAGACAAGTGCTACTTTGTAGGTTATCCCAAAATGTTGGGTATTCCTCCCTCAATATGCCGAGGCAAAAGGTTTGCCACAAAGAACGGTATGCTTTTTGAAGAAAATGGTTCTTTCAAAAAGGTGAGTGGGAGAATAATGCAACTCGACAAGATAAACAGTATCTTCGTCATCAGGTCGAAGGAAAGGAACCTTGGAAGTGATTCTGGAGTTTCCTACTGCGACTGATACGGAAGTCTCTACAATAAAATGTATGGACTTCGGTCGAACTTGCAGCTGAACCACGTAGGCAAAGCTCGTGCAAACCTCTCAGGTGCGCAAACGAGATATTGTTGTTAGACAACAATATACCTACGATACACAAGGAAGCGTTGATGGGCCCTGACTCCGGAATTAGCTAAATGCCAATACAACCCGAGTTAGTGTCCATATAAGTGATTCAAGATTAAAACCTTGATACACCTTTCAGAAGACTTAGAGTCTAACGAATATTTATGGAACTTAAAAACTGATACGGATAAAAATGTTTTATCCATAAAGCTTGACTTGTTGCAATAAAAATTTCAAGGAGTTGACTACGATGAGGTTGTTTCATCATAGCGATGCTTAAAGTCGGTTCGGGTTGAACTAGCAATTAATACATATTTCAATCATGAGATATGAAACATGGATGACAATAGGATTTCCATCTGATGGAAATGAAACCAAGGACTTGCATGTGTTACAGTCCAAGGTATTTTGTCAGTCTAGAGGATGCTAGTAAGTATGCAAACTTCAGAGTTCCAGCAATGGACAGAAGAGAGCGAAATGGAGTTGGAATCTTCGTGTTTTGATTAAATAGTCAAAGGGGTTTGACTTCATCAATGGGTAACGAAGATGCTTATGATTCAAGAAAGTAAGTGGGAGCATAATAAAATTTCTAAAAAACGTTGTGTGCTTGACACATTGTTAATTGGAAATAAATTTCTTGACACGAATTAGGACTTCATTTGAAAATAGTTTTTCGATGAAGTACTTGGGCTAAATAGCCTTTATATTAGGCATGATGATCTATGGAGATAGATTTACCTAATGGGGCTGAGCAAAGATACATATTGACAAGATTCTAAAACCTTTTAGCATTAAAAACATCAAGGAGTGATTCTTGCCGAAGTCACATGGAAAGAGTTTTTGCAAGACTTGGTGTCCCAAAACACTGATGAGCAAAATACATGATGGAGATTCCACACACTCTTGTGTTTGGATTAATCATGTATTCCATGGTATGTAACACAACCAGACATGTCCAATACTCCCAAAGTTGTTGCGAGTATAGATACCAAAGTGATCAAAAGTACTGATCATGGGACAACAGTGAAAAAGGGTCATTGAGTACTATAGTAGCACTGATGACATGTTTTCTCGCAAGCGGAGATCATGAAGAGTTCGTTGTAAAAGCTTACCTCGACACAATCTTCATCCATGCTCCAAGCGATTTTCGATTTAAGTTAAGGGTTTTGTGCAATACACAATATGGTGGCACGGTAGTTGGAAATTGTTCCAAACAAGTTACTGTGGCGAATTCTATAACAGAGGCGAAGTATGTTGCCGCTTTTAAAAGCGACAAAGAAGATGTTGAATCATATAGTTCATTCATGAACTTAGTATGGTTCCAAGATGGCTTTTGTCAATGGAACACTACTACAGGTAGTTGCTCCATAACTCAGTCTGAGGAATCCAGGTTCGACCTGTGATTCACATACATACAAAGCCAAGTCCACACAAAATATGAATTTTGTGAAAGCGTGAAAACGCGAGGATATGAAAAGATACACACGGAGCTGAAGTCGTCAGATCCGTTGGACATCAGGCTATACCACAAGCGAAGCATATTTACACCGGTGTGCCACAGGTGTAAAGTGCATTAGCATTAACTAGATTATTGACTCTAGTGCAAGTGGGAGTCTGTAGGAGATATGCCCTAGAGGCAATAATAAATGTTATTATTTATCTCCATGCTCATTATTATGTTTATGATCCATGCTATAACTGTTGTGGTTCCCGAGCCCGTATATCCATAAAGGCTCTGGGGAAAACCCATGTGCACATGTGGAATAATAAACGGTAAAATGTATTCCTAGTCATGCCTCTAAGACTAGCTCAAGTGTTGCATGATGATTATGTTTTCCCAATCATGGGCATGTCTATGCCAGCAGCTTTGAGGGCAAAATGTTAGAAGAACATTTGTGTTGAATCGACCCGATTGATGTTATGCTATGAGTTACATTCGTCACAAGTTAATGGTTAATAACACAGAGATGGTTAACGTTTGCATGATTCCTTAGACCATGAGAGTATCGAGTTTCTTCATGCTTGCTTCATGAACTTTGGGGTTTGTTAAACGTCATCCGTAAATGGGTGGCTATTACGGCGGCTTACGGGTTCATGGAAAAGTATGTCAAGTAACTTGATAGCTCGAGATTGGGATTTGCTCCTCCGACGATGGAGAGATATCTCTGGGCCCTCTCGGTGTTACGGTATCCATCATCGTCTGGCCAGACACTTTGTGATTTGATCACGGGGATGCCGGAACACGGTAACGAGAAAAGAGAACAATACCGGTAACGAGGTAACTAGCATAGTGGACAAGTTGTTGATCCACGGGAATGCCAACATGTCTCACCTCGGGTATTTGTAACATATCGCGAAGCAACAGGAATAGCACACGGCAACTGGAGGTTCACTCGAATATTCATTCGTGTGGGTATAGGGGTCAATATGGGTGTCCACGGCTCCGATGTTGATCATTGATCGGAAGGGGTTCCAGGTCATGTCTATACTTCACCGAACCTATAGGGTCACACGCTTAAGGGTCATCTATCTTTTGAATACTAGACAGGGAGTCTGAGAGAAAATCACCGAAAAAGTTTCGGACACCGAAAAAAGTTTCGGACAGCGGAAAAGTTCCGCAGAGAGAGGTCACCGGATGAGTTCCGGTGATACTGAAAAATTGTTTCAGAGGATACCATAAAGTCAAATTAGTTTTGGCACATGCCTGATAATTCTTGGATGGTGCCAGAATCATTCTGGAAACTTCTGGGAATTTTCCGGGATGAAAACCGGAAATGTTCCGGAGCTGCCGGAACCGCTTCAGATGCTTTTCGCAGATGAAATCACTTATCTGGAATTGTTCCAGAATGCGTTGAAAATTATTTTAGTGGGTACTAGAAATGTTCTAAGCCCACATAAATATTTTCAGTTCGAACGGACGCTGAAAAATGTCATCGTGAAGAGTGAAAGTGCTTTTTGGGAATTTTTATGGAAAGCACCTTTTGGGAAATTTCCCAAAAGGCTTCTAGAAGCCTTGGGCACTAAGGAAGCCCCCTTGGGGGGGCCCCCCCAAGGGGTGGCCGGCCATGGAGGGTGGAGCTCCATGGAGCTCCACATGGCACTCCTTTTTGCTTTATTCTTTATGTAAATGACATAAAGTGGGGGTACTTTTGGTATTTGTGAATGGCAACTTTACCCCTTGGCTTTCCTATAAATGGAGGACAGTGGGCTGCCCAGAAACCTCATCCCTTATCACATAAAAGTGCCATGCAATGATTTGGCTTCTCTCTCCCTCCCCGCGAAATAGTTTCGTAGAGCCGAAAGGCTGTCTGGGTTCCGGTGGGAACTAGTTCTGGATGGCGAAGCCCAACTGGATAGATGACACCGTATGTGTGCAACTCTGTAGAGAGGTCGTAGTTTCGATCTTAGTGCCCGAGGGGCTGTTCGAGAGTGCCTCCCGAAGGGCTGTCCAAGTGACGGTCCGAGTTCGGTGAGTCCTCCCGAAGGGCTGTCCAAGTGACGGTCCGAGTTCTGTGAGTCCTCCCGAAGGGCTGTCCGAGTGACCGTCTGAGTTTCGAAGGTCCTCCCGAAGGGCTGTCCGCGACAACGTCCGGGGGACTGGTCGACCGCCTCCCGGAGGGCTGTCCTGGGCGCGGATGAGGGTATACATCGTCGCGGTTGGGAGGTTGTAAATCCTAGCTGCGGGGATCTGCACCGCCGATCGTCATCGACTCTACTTCCGCTGCGCTACGAGTCGGTAACGAAAATGATCAAACCTTGTATGCAGTCTCCATAGTGGTCCTGGGCTGGTGCGTAGGTCGGAAAATTTTTGTTTTCTGCTACGTTACCCTACAAGTACAAGTATAGGCTAATAATATTTTGGGATAATTAGGAGATTACCTGAGGTCTCCAATATTATTGAGTGCAAATAAGTTCATCCTCCATTTTCTGCACTAGATTTTTGGTCCTCCTTCTGATGAAGATTCTGAGAACAATCCTTTACCAGAATCTGGTTGTTATTTGCAAATTTTCAAATTTATCCCATTGAACTTATTGGCCTTTTAATAAATTTGTGGTGTGGTTTGACCATATGTTTGAGGGTTTGGTAATCATAGGTATAATATTTATATAACCACACATTTGACAAACTTGAGAGTTGCCTTTGTGATCGTTTGAAAACGATCGATTCCCTATTAAGAGTTAATTCTTTCTTTAGTTGTCTTTTAACCTCCACTTTACTTTGAATTCCTCATGGTTATATTTTGTGACCGCTAACTTGCTTAGTATTCTCATTACTAGCAAGAATTTCAAATAATGGTGTAGCACCCGTTGGGTGAATCTGGTGATTTCAAGAAATTTTATGCTTCTTTACCATGGAAAATGGTAGTACCATATGAAGATGTAAAGTGTATTAAGGGCCTTTCAACCGAATCTGCATATGAAAATATTTCATCACAAAATCTCAACTTGGAGTTGATTTATACATAAGTGACAGAATTTTAAACTTCAATGGACTTGAAGTCTTGAAAGCAAATGAGTAACCATTCACATTGTGCTCATGGCAACATATTTATCTTAGGGAATAAAATAGGGTAAATAGATATTCATCCATTGTATGCTTAGTTTGAGAACTAAGTGAAGTTGATGACATATAAAATGCAATTGTATCATGTGTTGCATGATTTTTTATGCATTTATGTGGTTTACTTATGAGAGTAAAAGTATGTGGATGAAATTATCTAATTAAGTACAATATTGGCCAAGGTGATCCTTAGTGAACATGGGTGTAGCCTTCAATATAGGGCATGCGATAAAATCTTTGCTAATGTTTTGGACTTCATTCTTGAGAAAAAGTGCAACTTTGGAGTCACGGCCAAAACATAGACTTTGCATGTTTAACATTGGTTAGTCACTATGAAATATAACCACAATGTGATGTGCAGATTGCAATAGTGTTGAGACACTCAATCATTGCTATAAATTATGGTATTTATCCTAATGGATGGGCGAAACTATAATTAAAACTAGCGACATAGACTCCACTTCCATGTATTTTACCAATGTAATAGAAGGTAATCACCGGTATATACAAATTTTTGCATAGTTTTCTATGACATATTCAAGCAAAGTGAGGCTTGAATAATTGCTATTAGCACAGAAATACCATTTCAGCGTATAGCGAGTGTGCAAGAATAATATTTACTACGAGAGTAAAATATTTTAGTGAACAACAACAATTGCTTCAGAGGAACATTTTTTTTTAAAGAAAGCTGATGCTTTTATAACCATATGTGTAGACCTCAATTTATATAGGATAACACTTTGAAGATAATCACTAATATGGTGTAGATCTCGCAGTAATAGAAAACATAGTCTGACTTTTGTCAGTAGATGTTCATAATTCTATTACCTTATGTTATGCTAAATGTATGAAATCACTTTGAAGGTAATCATCTGTTAGAGTGACATGATGTAGACCTTGCAGTAATAGTGGATAACTGTAAAATTTTGCAGTAGATGCTAGTATTACCTTATGATATCTTGAGGTAGTCACATCTAATATTAAAATTTGGAAGAGCACGTTGAAGGTAGTCAACTTGTCAAAGTGGCAAGACGTAGACCTCACAGTATTGATGGATAATCTTCAAATGGTGCAGTAGATGCCACCAATACCTTGTGATTCACAAATAAAATTTGGACTAGTCATATTAATTATGACACTTTATTAATTCTTATTTGAATTTCATTAAGATTTGCAAGAAAAATAATAATTTCTGTTGCAAAATCATAGTTGTTGTCAGAGAAGACAAAGAAGATGTCTTAAATTGCAAAGGAATAGGTCTGAAATGCAAGCAAAATATTATTTTGCAATAGTATTACCACTGTTCAAGAATTCACCCAATTAATCAGTTAACGGGCCAGTTAATCGCTACTCATAGCGTCGCCGAATGGAATAGCACATATTCGTCGCGTTAACTTGTCAGAACGATTAATTGGCCAGTTAGACCGATTAATCAGTTGTCATGCTTATTAATCCCTGCTAGCCCATTAACGGGTTGGCAAACAAAACCCAAATTTTGGCCCGTAACCCCTTCCAGCCCCATCCCCACCTTAATAGCTAGGATTTCAATAATTTTACCCCCTCTCTATGCATCTCATATGTGTATGGCAACATGGTTTGGTATACTACATAGCTGGGAGCATGAGAGTATGGTACAATACATAAAAATCTAGATATATGTTGGCAAGTTCCTATTCAATCTACCGATTAATCCAGTAAATAGGCCAATTCACCGATTAATCGCTACTCCTAAATCGATCGAGCAGCTACCAGTTAACGATTTCTTGAACATTGAGTATTACTGAGGTAATAAATATAGATGCAAAAATTTATATACATGCTTTTGCAATATATGAAGATCTAATGACTTCAAATGGTATCTTAAATGATGTAAAACAATGTATAATTTTATTTACACTATCTACGAAGACCTAACACTACTAGGAGAAAGCTTATAGGTAGAATCTTAGCAGTAGCGCTGGCCAGGGGAGGCATGCTACTGTTACCTAGTGGTAGTGTTTGTCAAAAACCAGCGCTACTACTATTGTTGTAGCTGTAGCGCATGTAGGTGGCCCACCGCTACTGCTATGTTTGCACGGTGCCAGCAGGTGGGCCCAACTTAGCAGTAGCGCTGGGCCACCTACGCGCGCTACTGCTATGGAGCTTAGCAGTAGCGATGGTTACCTACCGCGCTACTACTATGGGCACCTTATCCACCCCGCGTGGGTTCACTCTCTTCCTCAATCTCCCCTCACACTCGCTCTCTCTGCCATCGCCGTCGCCCGCCGTCACCCAACGTCGCCCCCAAGGTAACTGCCTCCCTCCCTCCCTCCTCCTCTCGCCGCCCTTCTCTCTCCTCCCTCCGACGGCCCTCCTCTCTCCTCCCTCCTCCCGCCGACGCCCAATGCCCTCCTCCCACCTCCTCTGACTGCCCTGCTCCCTCCTCCCTCCTCCCACTGCCCTCCTCTCTCCTCCCTCCCCCCGCCGCCTGATGCCCTCTTGCTCACTCCTCCCTCCTCCTCCTCCTCCCACCTCTCTCTGTATAAAAATTTAGGTATAGAAATTTTTAGTAAAAGAAATTTTTAAGTACAGAAATGTATTAGAATGCTATATGAGATCTTTTTAGTAAATGTAGGTTTTTTGAATAGAATAGAAAACATCAGTAAATGTAGGTCTTTTGAATAGAATAGGAACTTCTTAGTAAATTTTCTTCTTTTGAATAGAATAGAGAATTAGCAAATGTAGAATAGAACAGAAAATTAGAAAAATTTCAGTAAATGTAGGTCTTTTGAATACAATAGATTTTTTTATTCATTTGATGTCGGTCTTTTGAACCCATTATCTTTAAGTATTATAGGTATCAAATAAAATATGAAAATGTTGTATACAAGAATGTTAATAGTGAATGGTGTTGCTCATATTTTAAGTAATAGAGTAGAATATAAAAATGTTGTTGTCAATTTTTAGGGTTAGAACTAGGTTTTACAAATTTTTAGGGTTAGAACTTGGTTTAGACAAATGGATGGATAGATGGGCAGAACAAATTATTAGGCTTAGAACTACGTTTTACAAATTTTATTTTTGTTTTAGAAATAGGGTTTCACTAAGTCCTAAGATGAGGATAATATTGTTTTTGTTTATATTTTGTTTTTGCAGAAATCAAGGAGCCCCTGCATCATCCCCGCCGTCATCCTCGTCACCGACCCCCTCCGACCTCGAGGTGAGACCAGCCAAATCCCCAATGTCGATGATGATGTAGATGTTTTGATAGATGTAGTAGAGTAGTAGCTAGATGAATAGCTGTGACAATTTCCATGGAATAGAAAATTTTCAATGTAGGTCTTTCAAATATGATGGAGATTTAGACATGTGATATGTAGTGTTGTGTACTACTAGTGCTTGCCCAAGTGGCCTATGTTTGCAGGGAACACCTCACAGTGGCCTATGTTTTGCCGGAGTGTTGATTAATTTCCATTACGGCAAATTTCAGGCGCTCGATATATGTCCTTTTTAGCAAAGGTCATGCCGTATTTTTCCGTGAATTTTGGCATGACTTGAGCTAGAATATGTAGGAAATATCGAGTGGCCCGAATTTTCTAGAAAGATAATTAGACGACATTTTGGGTTGACTTTAAGTCTGTCGGGACTCCACCATATATGAGAGAAGAAGAATGCCGACTGTTGCCATGGGGGTCGTTCTTCCTCTTCTTTCTCGTGATAGACCTTTTGGTAATGCACGGGAAGGAAGAGAAGAATGACCATCACCGACGGTCGCAAAAGTCAAAGAGGAATCAGTGAGGGAGAGTCTCCACCATATATGAGAGGACGAAGAATCCCGACTGTTGTCGTGGGGGTCGCTTCTCCTTCGTTCCCGTGTGCTAGACATTTTGGTGTAATGCACTCGGGGACGAAGGGAGGAGCGACCATTATCGACAGTCGAATATATATACCACATGAGCTGAGAGTTTTCAAGAAAAGACTCGACAGACCGATAGTCAACCCGTGATGAATAATAATGATCTAATTTAGTTTTTGTAGTACATATATTTAATTTTAGAAGTTTAATCTTTGAATATGAACATAGGAAATGTCTGACGATGACGATAGGATCCCGGAGTGCGGCGACGACCGGGGTCTGTGCGACAGGCCTCACCTAATAGACGGTCGGTGCTTCAGTATTAAGCTCGACGAGACCTTCGTTGTTGAAACGGTACGCAACGACAAGTCTTTTTTCTTAATTAAGCATGACTTTTGCTTCTTCAACGTGTAATTTTCGTCTTTTACAATTCTACTAGCTTATCCCATGCCATGCAAGACACTATGTCTTGGAGCATCTGAATTTCGAAGACCATGAAAATATGGAGACAAAGATAGTTCATCTCAGGACCCATCATGGTTATGATTTTGCTGTAAAGCTATACAATTCGGAGAGCGTATCCGATTTTGGTTGGTTGAATTGGGAAGCACTGTGCAAGGCGTATCATTTTCAGGACGGTATATATGTCACCTTCGATCTTGATGATCCTGAAGATGACATCGACGTAGAGAATATGGACATTTGGGTCCTTGTTTATACGCTTTCACTTATACCTCTATGTGAGTTTCTCAAACATATTTATTAAGTAATTTATATTATTTATTTCAAAATAGTTGACAGCTTATTTCCATTGACAGCTTATTTTCATTCTTCAAAAAATGTACGAAAGATGGTAGACAGAACCTACTACACTGATGGAGCTGAATTAACTTATCAAAAGAAAGATCATCTTATCTCATTTATTATTGATGTTGTTCAATTATGAAACTCCTGCACATTATGGTCAATACGTGCCACTAGTGCATATGTTGAATTACGATAACATCCATGGACATGGCATGGTAAGATTTTTTACTATTACGACATCCGTGCATCTTTTGCATATATTCTTCTAAAGCTAAACTACATTGCTAACTACGACGTTATTATTATGTTTTTCAACAGAAAATCCCGAAGGATTGTGTGCCTAATCTGATGTTTCCGAAAGGTCGCCTTGATGTTATTAATGAGCTTACGGCCAAGTCATCCTAGGCTTCACCGCTGTTCATACCGGATTTCTAAAACCGATGAAGACATGACAATCAAAGAATGGAAAAAATATATGGACAATCATAGGGAGCTACTTGGAAGCAACATTGCGCGAAGCACAAGGATTGGAGATAGGATAATCTCCATTCTCCATAATGGAGCGTCAGGGGTGATCATGTTTTATGCTATTTTACCTTAGAGAGGGTAGTAGGTCCTACCTAATACTCATGATCATGTGCTAAGAACAATTAAGTAGGGTTGGTTAGATGACCAAGATAATGATGAGTATGACTTGTTATTATGATAATGAGTAGAAGTTGTATGATGATGAGTCTGACTTTTTATTATTAACAAGTAAATGTTGTTAGATGACTATGATGATGATGAGTAGGACTTGTTATTATGATAACAATGATGAGTTATATATTATTATGATGATGCATGATGCTAAGTTGTTATATGAGCATGATGAGTTATTATATATATATCAATGGGTGAAATGAACATGGATTAGATTCAAGTGGAGGCAACTTGGTGCAGATCGAAAGTACTACTAATCCAAACTTAGTTTGGATTAGTAGTACTTTCGATCTGCACCAAGTTGCCTCCACTTGAATCTAATCCACGTTCATTTCACCCACTGATATATATAATAACTCATCATGGTCATAAAATTATATGATGAAACTATTGTATAAAACCAATACAAATATAGCGCCAATAAGCTGCAAGAAAAAAATACAGGAAAATTTAGCAGTAGTGTTGTTCATAAGAAACGCTACTGCTATTTACGGTTATCAGTAGCGCTATTTATAGGGCGCGCTACTGCTAACAGGCATAGCAGTAGCGCTGGTGCGCTACTGCTATAAGTTAGTTGTAGCGTCCTAGTGGTAGCGCTTCTGCCAGCGCTACTGCTAGCTCTATTTCAAGCGCTACTGCTAGCTCTATTTCAAGCGCTACTGCTAGGGTTATCCCTAGTAGTGTAAAGGTCAAAAACGGTGTGCTGCAAATATGTGTTCGCACAAATTTGTATAACCTGAGGGTTATAATAAGCAAACCGATATAAACCCAGGGATTAACAGAGAAGTTCATGAACTAGCACGTGAATACGCATGTCCTTGAGGGCTTAATTGACGAAAACTGTCAAAGAGGATAAAATCCCCAAATTTCTCTGCGTGTGCAGTTCCTTCGCCGATTAACCGCCGTCGCCGCCGAGGTGTTGGGGCCGCTCGGCGGGCCGGCCGTTGGCCGGAGAAAACCGCGCCGCGCCGCGCGCCTGAGGGAACCGCCGAGGTTTGGCTGCTTCTCTTGAGTGACAAGTACCAATCATTAAATTTGTGTTATCCTACAGGTCAGATTTGTTTACTTTCCTATATTCTGTTTACAGCCAAGCTGCTATTTTATTTCTTTCGTTGTACTCATATGTTTTGCATTGGATTTGCAAACAAATATTATGTCTATGACATCATAGATAGGGTCTACAATATTAGACGGCCGTATTTGTGTTCTTCTACCGGCCATATTTGATTATGTTCCTATATTCTTCTTATAAGTGAAATGCAGTTGTATTTGTTTAGTTGTACAGATCTATTTTGCTTGGGATTAACAAATACGTACATGTTATGCCTAAGCCACTATATTTAGGATCCATCATATAATCTTAAAAAACTACTAATCTATAGAATTTCGTGGTTTCTACAGGACATATTTGTTTGTTTTCCTACATTCTTATAAACGAACTATTGTTGTGTTGGCGTAGTTGTACGAATCTGTTTTGCTTTGGATTTGTAGTTATAGATTATGTCAAAGCCATTATGGTACGCGATATAATTAGCGTGAATGTGTTATATTCAGATTTTATTTTCTTTGTTTCTACAATTTAAAGTTTAAGACAATAACGTGCAATATGCTCAACATGATTAACCATGAGAAGGATTCCTAGAAAGTGAAGGTAAGAGTAATTTGGTTATGAGATGCCATTAACCTCAACAACCATGAAATTTTAGCCTTAACATCAGACATAGGGCAAAGAATGAAGATGCATGGTAAATTGATAGGATGTTGCTCCTTTTTCAAAATAGATGGAAAGATCACGCTTATAATAAGATGAAGAAAAACATAAATTGACTCTTCATAATAATGTTGTCAAACAAGTAGTCGACGCTTTGGTTACTAATAAACATTGCAAGATCTCACTACCCACGATGTCACTTGCTAGAAAAATAAAAATATAAATCAGTTTATTTAGTTTATTAAAAATAAACTGGTAGCCATTTCGGTCAACTACCGAAGACATATACAACAAACAAAATGTATTATCTTCCTACCGATATTTCAATGGAGTAACCCCTCCCCACATGAACTATTAAACTGCAAATGAAATGCCCTGATCTCAGTATACATGAAGTGTTATAAATCACAATAAAAGCTAATTGTTATGGATCCAATTACATTGAAACAAAATTAACATATACAAGAAAACTCAAACTAGAATGAATTTTATACATTATTTCACACACTAATAGTATCACAAAATTCAACTAAACAAATATCCGCTCAGGACAAATGCGTCAAGTCAAAGAGGAGCCACCATCTATGTTCACCGCAAAGGTACAAGAGAGGAGTAGTTGTAATTGCTGTGTGTGTGTAGGGTAATACTATTATAAGCGTGAGTGTAGAATAGCTTATTCTACACCCCCTAATAACGCTATATACAAAATCTAGTAAAACGGTGTATAAAATGTAGTAATTCGGAAAATAATTTTTTTACTACCCAAGTTTGTAATTTAGTACATTTTTACAAAAATTACTATATTTTATATAGTGTGTTACTATATTTTGTATGTACCGTTACTGGGGTGTAGAATAAGTTATCCTACACTCACGCCTAGTTTAGCATACTAGCCGACTAGTGCTTCTTAATTAGGCAACATTGTAAGGCAGACTAATGTTCTAAAATTATGAAGAAAAGAGAATACAAAGAATTAGAAATTTATACATCAGAACCCTAAACACAAATACTTGAGTGACGATTTACGAAGGCAGGCAAGGAAGTCCTAGTCCAGGAAGTCATGGACAGAGATGACTCAGACCTCGCAGGGTCCACATGTCAAGTAGAGGAGTTTATGGAGTAACCTACAAGTTGATGGTTGTAACCGTGTGTGATCTATGGTCCAGGGGCCCCAGCTGTGAGGGCGTAGCGTGTGCTAATAGCTGGCTGCAAGCCATCCCCTGTACGCGGTGTTGAGATGAGATGAGAAAAGTCTGAAACTCCTTTGTGTCCACCATTATTTCTCTCTGTGAATTTCTATCTGCCTTTTTTCGTTCAGGTCCCAATTACAACCCCTGTCACTTGGGTGAGTTTGGCACTGCCATGTTCGCTCATACCGAATTCAAAGATGGACAGATTCGAGATTTCACACAGCATATGTTCGACTAAATTCAAGCAGAGTGGTCAAAACTGATGCTCTGTGAAACTCCAGTGATGGTGCTGAAGGATGCTTGGACTGATTTAACTGGGACTGCTGTAGGGCAACAACATATGGTAGAATGAACTGATTCTACCTCAATGCTTTTCAAAAATCAAGAAAATATCATTTCTGGTTACAGTTATAGCAAGCAACGCGCTGCCATCACGCGGCATTAATTCAGCAGGTTCAGAACTTTGAACGTTGGTGCACGTGTAATAGCCATGTTTGTTGTTGTTCCACTTGGCAGTCGTTGCTTTGTCCTTGTTTGTTGCAGTATTCAGTTTTGGGTTGCTTAATTGTGGACGGGCACCACAAAGCGTCAACAGTTCTTCAACAATTACATCAGCTTCTATCGGAGAATAAATGTCACTAGGGGGAGAAATAAATGGCCACAACAACTGTCATGTGAAGTTTGGTGAAGGAATAATGTCTGGGCCACACACCATGTCCATTCGTTAACCTTCTATAAATAACTACCTTACTTGTATAGCAGAATCATGTTTAGTTGCTAGAGGGAGAAAGCATGACCAAGTGTGTGAGGAGAGCAACAATAATGAGCATGATGAGTGTCACTGGTCAGATAGTGCACTTTCCTGGGGAATGAGATGCATCAGGAATTTGATTGGAACATCCTTGAAGCGCTCATCTCTGGAATCCTCTTCTAGAGTTATCGTAAGCACATAACCGACTCTACACTGCTGAGTTGCTGCAATTTAGTCTAGATAATGTCGAGTTTGAGATTACTCACCAGAGTGATACGGTTCAATTGAGCAAGCTACACGGTAGTCTTGGGCATTACTTCCTCAAGATGCTTGCCGTGAGTGTTGATACTTGATCAGGAACATCTTAGCAAATAGCAGTAGTTTCCAGTGAGTGGTTGGTCTTATAACCCCGTTTTGTAATTAAAAAAAACAATGTTCACGAAAAATATGTTTTTCTAAGAATATACTAACATCCAAGGAGTACAACCATATATCGCACCGAGGAACAAAGCACCTGGGCCTTTCTTTGTTTATGTTATGGTGAAAAGTCGATATACAACCATCTCACCAGAAAAAGAAGTCGATATATAGGTAAAAGAACAAGATCACTAGTTAAAGGGACCTCTTGCAAAGGTCACTCCAACCTCCTATGGTGATGGCGCATTGTATGTGCGATACTTGTGGCAACCACGGAGTTTTGGCGGGATTACAGCCAAACCACAATACATGATGTAGAAATGTTAGTTGTGTGTTAAGAATCCCCATTGATGCTTGCCACCAAGCCGCGCCGTCGCCGACCGTTCCTTCCTCCGGGTGTACCGCAAGCTCCACGCCCCACCTGTTGTCGGCTTCTTCGACACTGACGGCAACCACAAGGGAAGTTTTCACATAAGCTGCCTTTCTCCAGTTAAAAGGTGGGTACCTTTCCCTAAATTCTTCTCCCGTGCATGCTATTCTCCTGTTCCCCCGAAGGGCGGTATCAATACGGCTCCACCCCGCCGTCGCGCCGTACCACTCCGCTAGACAGCCAACGTTGTCGCCCTCACTGCAATCTCAATCAGGTGGCAGTTGGAGAAGGCAATCTCAGTGGATTCTTCTCGATACCAGTCCATGAGTTCATCAGGGAAGCACTTATTCCTAATGGACGATGAAAGCTATTTCTCACTGGATGTCAAGACATTCCAGCTTTAAATGTAAGCATGTTTTGCCGGTCGGCATATTACAACTTTCCATCATTGTTGTCGACACCAACGGTGTGAAGTGGTAAACTTTGTTAGCCCAAAACTACTAGCTAGCTTGCTCTAGTGAACACCGATAGATGAAAGAAATAATCTACGGCTGCTATTCTGACTGCTAGCTTGAACACACACTTGAGAGAAAGAGCACACACGGTGGTACTAGATTTCTGAGGCCAGCCAACAGATTTCACACGCGAGGAAATGATAAACCTGAACCTTTCACGTCAACATTATAAAAGTATATAATTGCAAACTCGATATTTGTCACCTCACAAAAGAAGAAAAGAACAGAGGTTTGATGTGTATGTATAGCAGTTAAAAGGTAGTAGATCAACATGGCAGAGCATCATAGGCCAGAAAGAGCTGCAAATTCCCTAGAGATTTCCTCTCGAAAACAAAACCTCTTAAATGATCTACAGTTTGCTCCTCATCATAGGCTCGCTTCTTAAAATCCAATACACAACAAGAGGTGCACACTTTCAGAAATCAACAGATATCATTTGCGTTCGTAGTTATATCATGAAACAATCCGATATCATTGGACAGAAAATCAGTAAGACAAAGGAGACACAGTGTGCATTTAAGTAAAGAAAATGCAAGTCGAAGGCTTGCAGTCATTTAAGGATTTACATATATCACGCCCGTTTACATGTATGTTATCTCAGATTTGGGTCAAACTTCAGAGACTCACATGGAAAATCAAGCAATTTTTGTACTCAGAATAAAAATAACCACTTTTTTTGCATATTGGCAGACTAAAATCATAAGCACACATATACCTAGTGTTTTGTTTAACTTAACATACAACTAGCTGACACACCCTATCTCCTTTGCTAGCTCAGCACAATGGCTCTATCATGATCATTTTTGGCAGAGCAGTTTGTTCACATCTACAATAACTATTAGACTTCTCTCATCGCAAAAAAAAAAAAAAAAAAAAAAAAAAAAGAGTTCTCAGTTACTGCAAGCTGCCAGCAACAAAATCAATATGGGGCCATGTTTCTTTGAAAATATATCAATTGGTGAGATTTGCCGTGTTTCTTTGATGGATCTTCCAACAAGGCAAGTGTGGCAGCTTTATTATGGTAATTATGATCCTACTAACCACAAGAGTTGCATTCTCAAAAGGAAGGGGGGAACAGAGGATCTACAGGTCAGTAACAAAAACACAAAGCTGTCAACTCAATCAAACGTTGCAAATTCACCGGTTTCCTTCTCCTTCCGGGAGATTCCATCCCATCGCTGTTTGTCTGTCTGTCGTTGCTAGTCAACTAACAAATCCCTGAAAATCGTAACCATCACAACAAAATCAGAGTGGCGCAGCGGAAGCGTGGTGGGCCTATAACCCACAGGTCCCAGGATCGAAACCTGGCTCTGATATTGGTTTTTTCATTTTCCTACTTTTTTATCATAATTATTTCTCTCTGTGAATTTTGATTTGTCGTTTTTGTTCAGGTCCCAATAACTTCGCCTGTCACTTCGGTTAGTTTGCAACTGCCATGTTTGCTTACATCGAATTCAAAGATGGACAAATTCAAGATTTCAAACAACATATGTTCATTTAAATTCAAGCAGAGTGGTCAAAACTGATGTTCTGTGAAAACTCCAGTGATGCTGCGGAAGGATGCTTGGACTGATTTAACTGGGACTGCTGTAGGTCAACAATATGTAGTAGAATGAACTGATTCGACCTCAATGCTTTTCACAAATCAAGAACATATCATTTGTGGTTACAGTTATAGCAAGAAACGTGCTGCCATCATGCGACATTAATTCGGCAGGTTCGAAACTTTGACCGTTGGTGCACATGTAAACTATAGCCATGTTTGTTGTCGTTCCACTTCGGAATCGTCGCTTTGTCCTTGTTTGTTGCAGTATTCAGTTTTGTGTTGCTTAATTGTGGAGGGGCACCACAAAGCGTCAACGGTTCTTCAACGATTACATCACCTTCTGTCGGAGAATAAAGGTCACAAGGGGAAGAAATAAATGGCCACAACAACTGTCATGTGAAGTTTGGTGAAAAAATGATGTCTGAGCCACACACACCATGTCCATTCGTTAACCTTCTATAAATAACTACCTTACTTGTATAGCAGAATCATGTTTAGTTGCTAGAGGGAGAAAGCATGATCAAGTGTGTGAGGAGGGCAACAATAATGAGCACGATGAGTGCAATTTCCTAGGGAATGAGATGCATTGGGAATTTGATTGGAACATATGTGGAGTGCTAGTCTCGTGGGGTCCTCTTCTAGAGTTACTAGTAGAATGCTCGTGCGTTGCTACGGGCTACAATGCATACAAATGAATTAATCAAGTTATTAAGGTTGTCTCCAATGTCGAAGCTCATTTCTCCCTCATACGTTCGGCCGTGTTCAAACGGGTGTCCAGCAGGCTCCCCAAATTCAATCGTCCGGGCTCCCCCAAATCCAGCTCATATGTAGTGAAGAAATGTAGTTGTTCGGACTATTCGTCATGTTATCTCCAACACGTTGTTCCAACACAAGAACTCCACCCTACAACGCACCCTTGCCACTCGGTTTCCCCATAGCAGGACATTTTTTGCCGGAGCCGTGTCCATTAAAACCGGATGACGCATGTAGAAGACTATAGGATGCAATTCAATTGTACTCATGGGAGTCTGATACAATATATACACGGGATGTCCTGCGAGCCAGGGAGGCGTCGGCGCCGTGGCAGACACGACGGCCGGGGCGGCGGCCTGTCGTGGTGTGGAACTCGGGGTGCGGGCCCGCCCATCACTCCTCCCCCCCCCCCACTATTCTTCTGGCGACCATGGTCGGGAGCGGCGGGCGGGGCTGGAGCAGGCGCGCGGGGAGGCGGTGGGGGCACGGAAAGGCCGCCGATGGTGCCGATGTGGAGGGCCGCATGAGTCGCCTACCTGGCCGAGTGGCGGAGGCGTTTCTCCATCCGCAGGTAGGTGACCGCCTTGGCGAAGGCATCTGAGATTTTTTCTCGAGAACACGCAGCGGCGTGAGACGGCATGTCAGTTCGGCCAAGGGAGCATGCGAGGCGGTCAACCTTGGTGAGGCGCAAATGCGTGAGCATCCCATCTAGGGCGTTCTCCCTCTCTATGTCAGTCGACGCCGGCAGGCGGCCAATGATTCCACCATTTAGTACATAGTATATATAGTGTATTTAAAAAAAAATCCACCATAACATATAATACTAATTATATTACCAGAAATTCAGTGAACAAATGTTAACACATCTACACATATTTATATTGAGCTTTTTGACAAAACTCGAAACATCCTAGATGTCTCCTTACTAATCAACTCCCCCTTTTTTGCTTTGATTATTCATGCCTCTATACAAATCAATTTGCTTTACTATCCTTAACAGTATAAAGTTCAAATCACTTTCCTCCCAAATTATTTACTTTTCGCAATATTGGTATCTTCAGACCCAAATAACAAAATACTATTACTAAGTAAATTCAAGAGAAGTAAGTCACGTAGAAATATTAAGAAATTAAGTGCACCTTCATGCGTGGACTGGTAGTAGGTTTTTACAAAATAAAAATTGCACTCCATACATAGATAAAAAAGAATTTAAATCTGACATGCATCCTAACAAGAGAAAAAATATCTCCAAACTCACATGGGTAAGCAAATTAATTTTGCATACGTAGATCCTTTTACGTGTGCATAGAAATAGCAATAAAAATAAATCAACCAAGCCCCAGCATGCTGACCTTATAGATGACTGCAAGGAATTGTTTCTCTTGTTTCATTGTGAGAGTGGATAGGATCGTCTCCTTTCTAGTGCCTACAAAGCAAAGACCAATTGACATAAGATTGGAAGAAGGCTATGCCGCTGAAAAAGTGAGCTAGACGAGGTTGCTGACGGCAGAGGCATCCTATATGTACCAAGTATGTAGACTGTAGTGTAGAAATGCATCATGTTTAACATCAGGACATGCTACGCTATGTATTAAGTTGACATTAATAATTTCCAGGCAGGCAAAATTTAAGAAAAATGCTTTGTGAATCTAAATTGCACACTAAATGATTCACAGTCGAATCTAAGAACAAAACTAAGAGTGGTCCTCCATCTAAACAATCCACAAGTACTTGTTAAACTGGAATTATTTATCACCTTCACTTAGCCATAGTAATTCTAAAGACTGAATTTCAGAAACAACAATTCTAATAAGCATTACAACGGAAAGTACCCATATTCTTGTTTGAGGCTATTGGTAGTAAGACTTCAGGCTTTTCCTCCGTTTTTATTTCTTGGTGAAATCCGACTATCAACTCTCGACTAACAACACTATGCTGAAAACCATATGCACTGTCACATAAAAACTAATTGTATCTGAGTGCCTCGTACATAAGTGTCCTACTGAACAACAGAGCAAAAAAACACAAAAAGCAGATAAAGGTGTTATTCGCAAAAAACACAAGATGGTATTCCCATACCAGCGCAGATTGGCAGTGTGCTAGCAAGATGGACGATGCTGCCGTCGGTGTTGGTAGCCATCTTCCCAATCACCACGAAGAAAAATATTAAAGCATAGCCTGCATAGCAAACACATCTCCATAGGAAAACTTATAATAATTTGTAACAGATCGTCACTTCTGTTGGTACTGCTGCTGCCCCCATCAGAAATTCACCAGACACACTTCATCCAAATTAATGGTAGGGCAAGGGACAAAGGACAAGGCCATACCTGTGATCAGAACAACATGGAAAATCAGAACACAAAATTTGAATTGATTTGGTAATCTTCCCCTGAGTGAATAAATGAATTTGCTCACACAATTTGAAGCAGTTGATGCCGCTACGGTCCGACTTACAGTGGTAGAAGCTGCAGCCCTTGCTGAACGGTAAGGTCAACCCCTTACACTCTGCACCCATTGCACAGATGACAGATCACAATCACACCCATTGCACTAAAAAAGTACCTTGGAGCGCAAGTTGTTGGAATCAGTAGCTGGACAGCTAGAGCGTCGATATTATTCAGATCTCCAATACTTCCTAGTTGCAAGACAACAATGCTAAAACATGACGCTGAAGTGAGCAATTGCCTAATTCTTCTGCCCCAGGTGCAAACTCTCCCAATCCTTACTCATGAATGGACATACAGACCATACATTGTCAGATTTTCAAAGATCATTTAAAAGTCTCGTACTACAAGTTCCACGTGATGATTCAACACTTGTTTAAAGAAATTCCTAAGCCAGTACAGATCTAGACGGCGGGCTAGGGGCTGATATAGGAATCATACCATTGATAAAAAAATGTCGGCGATGTTCTTGTCCCCTCCGAGACGTTGCAGATGTCGTTGGTGACGAGGCTCCCGTAGAACTTCTCCCCTGCCTCCTCACCGCGAGGCAGACCCCCGGGGCGATGGGGAGGACCATGGCGATGACGACTTGGTGGGGAGGGAATTCACGCGGCGGCAAAGAGGGCGCCATCCGGATCGGCGCAAAGCGAGGTGATGGTGGGAGAAGGTGGGGGTGCTGGTGTGGCACGTCGGGGTCGGGGATCGGCAAGATGGGATCGAGATGCAGAGGCTTTCCCCAGGATTGGTACCGCCCCTCGCCAAGCAACACCGATGCGCCGCCGCAGCTCGTCAGCAGGCGACATCAAGTCAAGGCATTGTGGTGCAGCGGGGTGGTTCGGGGGAGAGGGGATGGATCGGGACGCGGTGAGGGCTAGGGAGGCGGCACTAGGGTTAGGTGCGAGATGGCGCCGACGGCGGCATGAGGAACCCTAGCGTGTGCGAGGGGCTCGGGGACAAGAGCCACTCGTGCGAGGAGAAGGAGAGAAAGGGAGCGGCTCCTGGTCGAAGCGTTTTTTGTTCGAAGGATGGGAGAAAACCAGTGCGAAGGACAACGGTGGTGGGAGGCGGGACGAAAAATAACCGGTCGAAAAAAAAAAGGGACGAAAGTGGTGAGACGAAAATAAATCTGGACGCAATCCTACCAACTGCTCCATTAGGAGTAGAGATCATAAGCACATACCCTGCTCTACTCTGCTGAGTTGTTGCAATTTAGTTTAAATAATACCGAGTTTGAGATTAGTCGCCACAGTGATAGGGTTGAATTGAGCCAGCTACATGCATGGTAGTCTTGGTCATTACCTCCACTGTAGCCCAGTCCACTGATGCCGAGTACTACTTTCGAACGACGGCGAGACACGACGATGAACGACAACGAAGCTTCTACTAGCCGATGCACTCTCGACGAGTTTCTTTACCCCGAGATGCACGATGCACCGCAGTGCAAAGCTAGCCTAGCTTGCTAGCTAATTCTTCATGTGTACGTAGGCCAATGGATTAGTGCACACAAGTACTCTAGTGATTTAAAAGATCTTATATACTTTACAGAAGGAGTACGTAGCTAGCTAGCTTACGATTTTGTTGAACCGTGATATATCTGTATTTATTACCGACTGATTCTCCTATCATCTCTAGCCTTGTATAGCTTGACTTCTAGAGATATTGTAGGGTTAGTTGGCTTGTCACGCAAGACATCACCTGTATATATTGTAACAGACTCCGATGAATACAATTGAGTTGCATCCTATGGTCTTCTACATGGTATCAGTTTTCTTCCGATCTCCATCGCTTCCGCTCTAGGCTGCCGCCGCGCCCCACGCCGCCGCCGCCTCCTCCTCTCCTGCCGCCGCTGCCGCTTCTCCCAAGCCGCCGTCGCCGCACCTAAACCCTCATCCTCCCACGCCGCCGCTGCTGCTTCCTCTCCAAGCCGCCGCCGCCACCCAAACCCTAACTCTCCCAAGCCGCCGCCGCCGCTTCCCCAACCCTACCCATCTAAAACCCTAAACCCTCCTAGGCCGCCGCCGCTACTTCTCCCCTCAGCCGCCGCCGCCACCCTCCAACCTACCCTATCGCCGCCGCTTTTGCCTAAGCCGCCGCCGCACCTTCACCATGGTTGGGTCCGCTTCCTCCCTCGACAGCTCCACCACCGTTCTCGCCTTTACCTCCGATCGCCTCAACGAACTTCACATCAAAGACCATGTCCCCGTCGTTCTCGAGCTCGACTCCCCATCCTACAACGCATGGCGCACCTACTTTGCGCTCCTTTTCCGCTCCTACCGCCTCATCGATCATGTTGATGGGAGCATCGACATCCGTGACATGAAAGGTGATGACGAGTGGCTGGCCGTCGACGCATGCATCGTCAAGTGGTTGTTCCTCGCGATCTCGCGAGGGCTCTTCGACATGGTGAACTGTCGCGACCCATCCGCGCATGTCATCTGGACGCGGCTTTGCGATCTCTTCCTCGGCAATCAGCTCCAACGCCGCGTGTTCCTCCAAGGGGAGTTTTTCACCATGCAGCAAAACGATCTCACGATCGACGAGTACTGCACCAAGCTGAAGGTCCTCTCCGATGAGCTTCGCGACATCGGCATGGTGGTTGACGACTCCTGTAGGGGAACGCAGCAGAAAACAAAAAAATTTCGACCTACGCACCAGCTCAGGATCACTATGGAGATTGCATACAGGGTTTTTGATCATTTCGTTACCGACTCGTAGCGCAGCGGAAGTAGAGTCGATGACGATCGTTGGTGCAGACCCCCGCAGCTAGGATTTACAACCTCCCAACCGCGAGGATGTATTCCCTCATCTGCCACCCGGACAGCCCTCCGGGAGGCGGTCGGACAGTCCCCCGGACGGTGTCGCGGACAGCCCTTTGGGAGGACTCACAGAACTCGGACCGTCACTTGGACAGCCCTTCGGGAGGCACTCACGAACAGCCCCACGTGCACTAAGATCGAAACTACGACCTCTCTACAGAGTTGCACACATACGGTGTCATCTATCCGGCAGGGCTTCGCCGTCCAGAACTAGTTCCCACCGGAACCCAGACAGCCTTTCGGCACTACGAAACTATTTCGTGGGAGGGAGAGAGAATGCCAGATCATGCATGGCTTGTGTGTGAGAGCAAGGGATGAAGGAGATGGCAGCCCCAACTCCTCCTTTTATAGGCCAAGGCAAGGGATGGGGTGGGATGTTGAAATACCAAAATACCCAAGCTTCATGTCACACATGAAAGGGCATAATGGTAACACAAGGGGGGCACCAAGGGGACACCACCATGGCAGCCCTTGGGCCGGCCCACACCTTGTCTCCCCCCATGGGGGGGGGGGGGCAACAAGCCACCAACATGTCTCCATGAAACATGCATGCTCCCTAGACAAAAAGCCACCAAACATGCAACCCCCGATTCGTGGGATCTTGTCCCCTCGCGCTGAGACAAGATGTTTTCCGCGAAACTTTTTCTGAAAAATTCCAGAAGGTCCCAGAACATTTCTGGCACCCTCTAAATTATTCTGGGCACGATCCGAAACATTTTCGGTGCGGTGGTTTTTATCAGCGGAAAGCATCAACAGCGGTTACGGCAATTTCGGAACATTTCCGGTTTTTCTCTCTGAAAATTCCCAGAAGTTCCCAGACCAATTCTGGCATCCTCTGAAAATTTCCAGGCGGTGCCGAAACCCTTTTTGACCAAATAATATATTCCGAAACAACTTTTCGGTTTTACCAAAACTCTTTCGGTGTTCTCTCTCTCGGAACTCTTCCGTTGTCTCCAAAACATTTTCGGTGACTTTCTCTCAGACTCCCTGTCTAGTATTCAGCAGATAGATGACCCTTAAGCGTGTGACCCTATAGGTTCGGTGAAGTATAGACATGACCGGAACACTTTCCGATCAATGATCAGCATCGGAGCCGTGGACACCCATATTGACCCCTATACCCACACGAATGAATATTCGAGTGAACCTCCAGTTGCCGTGTGCTATTCCTGTTGCTTCGCGATATGTTACAAATACCCGAGGTGAGACATGTTGGCATTCCCGTGGATCAACAGCTTGTCCACTATGCTAGTTACCTCATTACCGGTATTGTTCTCTTTTCTCGTTACCGTGTTCCGGCATCCCTGTGATCAAATCACATTGTGTCTGGCCAGACGATGATGGATACCGTAACACCGAGAGGGCCCAGAGATATCTCTCCATCGCCGGAGGAGCAAATCCCAATCTTGAGCTATCAAGTTACTTGACACACTTTTCCATGAACCCGTAAGCCGCCGTAATAGCCACCCATTTACGGATGACGTTTAACAAACCCCAAAGTTCATGAAGCAAGCATGAAGAAACTCGATACTCTCATGGTCTAAGGAATCATGCAAACGTTAACCATCTCTGTGTTATTAACCATTAACTTGTGATGAATGTAACTCATAGCATAACATCAATTCGGGTCGATTCAACACAAATGTTCTTCTAACATTGTGCCCTCAAAGTTGCTGGCATAGACATGCCCATGATCAGGAAAACAGAACCATCATGCAACACTTGAGCTAGTCTTAGAGGCCAGACTAGGAATACATTTTATCATTTATTATTCCACACGTGCATATGAGTCTTCCTCCGAGCCTCGTTTTATTTGTAGACTCGAGAACCATAGCAGTTATAGCATGGAACATAAACCTAATTATGAACAGGGAGATAATCAATAACATTTATTATTGCCTCTAGGGCATATCTCCTAGAGACTCCCACTTGCACTAGAGTCAATAATCTAGTCAATGCTAATGCACTTTACACCTGTGGCACACGGGTGTAAATATGCTTCGCTTGTGGTATAGCCTGAATGTCCAACGGATCTGACGACTTCAGCTCCGTGTGTATCTTTGCATATCCTCGCGTTTTCACGCTTTCACAAAATTCATATTTTGTGTGGACTTGGCTTGGTATGTATGCGGATCACAGGTCGAACCTGGATTCCTCAGACTGAGTTATGGAGCAACTACTTGCAGTAGTGTCCCATTGACAAAAGCCATCTTGGAACCATACTAAGTTCATGAATGAACTATATGATTCAACATCTTCTTTGTCACTTTAAAGGCGGCAACATACTTCGCCTCTGTTATAGAATTCGCCACAGTAACTTGTTTGGAACATTTTCCAACTAACTGTGCCACCACATTGTGTGTTACACAAAACCCTTAATTTAAATTGAAAATCGCTTGGAGCATGGATGAAGACTGTATCGATGTAACCTTTTACAACGAACTCTTCATGATCTCCGCTTGCGAGAAAACATGTCATCAGTGCTACTATAGTACTCAATGACCCTTTTCCCATGATCAGTACTTTTGATCACCTTAGTATCCATACTCGCAACACCTTGGGAGTATTGGACATATCTAGTTGTTTTACATACCATGGAATACATGATTAATCCAAACATGAAGGTGTGTGAAATCTCCATCATGTATTTTACTCATCAGTGTTTTGAGACACCGAGTCTTGTAAAAACTCTTTCCATGTGACTTTGGCAAGAATCACTCCTTGGTGTTTTAAATGCTAAAAGGTTTTAGCACCTTGTCAATATGTATTCATTGCTTAGCCCCATTAGGTAAATCTATCTCCATAGATCATCATGCCTAATATTGAGGCTATTTAGCCTAAGCACTTCATCAAAAAACTATTTTCAGACGAAGTCCTAATTCGTGTCAAGAAATTTATTTCCAATTACCAATGTGTCAAGCACACAAGGTTTTTAGAAATATTATTATGCTCCCACTTACTTTCTTGAATTACAAGCATCTTCGTTACCCATTGATGAAGTCAAACTCCTTTGACCATTTCATCAAAACACGAAGATTCCGACTCCATTTTGCTCTCTTCTGTCCATCGCTGGAACTCTGAAGTTTGCATACCTACTAGCATCGTCTGGATCGATAAATTACTTTGGACTGTATCACATACAAGTCCTAGGTTTTATTTCCATCAGATGGAAATCCTTTTGTCATCCATGTTTCATATCTCATGATTTGAAATATGTATTAATTGCTAGTTCAACCCGAACCGACTTTAAGCATCGCTACGGTGAGACAATCTCATCGTAGTCAACTCTTTGAACTTGTTATTGCAACAAGTCGAGCTTTATGGATAAAACATTTTTATCCGTATCAATTTTAAGTTCCATAAATATTCGTTAGACTCTAAGTCTTCCGAAAGGTGTATCAAGGTTTTAATCTTGAATCACTTATGTGGAAACTAACTCGGGTTGCATTGGCATTTAGCCAATTTCGGAGTCAGGGCCCATCAACGCTTCCTTGTGTATCGTAGGTATATTGTTGTCTAACAACAATATCTCGTTTGCGCACCTGAGAGGTTTGCACGAGCCTTGCCTACGTGGTTCAGTTGCAAGTTCGAACAAAGTCCATACATTTTATTGTAGAGACTTCCGTATCAGTCGCAGTAGGAAACTCTGGAATTACTTCCAAGGTCTCTTTCCTTTGACCTGATGACGAAGATACTGGTTATCTCGTCGAGTTGCACTGTCCTCCCACTCACCTTTTGTAAGAACTATTCTCTTTAAAGGCATACCGTTTTGTGACGAAAACCTTTGCCTCGGTATAGTGGTGGGGGAATACCCAATGACTTGGGATAACCTACAAAGTAGCACTTGTCTGATTTGGAATAGGTTTGTAACCTTTTACACAAGCCCCATATTCCAAATGTTAAGAAAAGATATAACATGGTTGGGCGTACCATACCATTGCGTCATTTCAACAGACCTGATGAAGCTCTTTTCAGTGTAAAAGCCGCAGTCTCTAAAGCATCACTTTTAAAAGGGATAATGCCAAATTTATTTATGTCATCTTTGATCTCACCATGTCATAAATGGTTCGATTACATCTTCACGGACTTTCCACTTGCAGTGGTGTTCCGGGAGGTGCAAGTTATGAAACCCCTTTCACAACTCATCAGACATTCGCTAAACTTGTAACTCAAATATTTCTTTCTGCAATCGAATTGTAGAAACATAATTTTCTTGTTACAATAACTTCTACTTCATATTTGAAAACCTTTCAAATGATTTCAAAAGATCCAGACTTGCGTCTCATCAAGTAAATATCCACATATCTACTTGAGTCATTTCTGAAGATAGATTAATCCACTACTTGCAACAACCTTTATCGGACTACACACATCAAATGTATGATCACCAATAAGTTTGTTGTCCGTTCCTTATGGCCTGTGAACGGTATTTCAGTCACTTCTCTTTTCGGAGGAAAGTTGCAAGTGTCAGATGATTCAAAATCAAACGACTTCAAAATCCATCATAATGGAATTTATCCATGCGGGTTTCTCCAATGTGACCAAATGCAGTGCCACACTTGTGTGGTATTCTTTTAGTCTTGCGACATTTAGCGTCAGTGTTATGGATGTATCATATTACCATCAATATTCATAACATACATCCCATCTAGGATGGAAGCATGGCCCTTCATGTTATTCATAATACTGAACAACAATTGTTGTTTTTATGAACAACTCTTTTGCAACAAACATTGTGCAATGGGCTGGAGTGTATGAAACTCTAAAATGAATTATGAAAGTAAACCCAGAGGTAATGTATTATTATCAATATTCATAATATACATCTCATTCATAATGAAAGTATGGCCCTTATGTTATTCATAACATCGAATATCAAAAGTTCTCTTATAAACAACCTTCTTGCAAGATACCTTATGCAATGGGCTAGAGTTTGTGAAACTCCAAATGAATTATAAAAATAAATACAGACGGTAATACACCGATGGAAGGTATAGTAACATTTACTATGTTCCCTGTGTATACCTAAAACTCATTTCTGGCTAGTCTTTCAGGCCATAGTAGTTCTTACATCGAGTTGCAACAGAATGCAATCGAGCGGGTATCTTTGTGATTAACTCACAATACCCAAAAATTAGTGATTAACATGTTTAACCATAATTCCCAAGAACTATATCTTTGACCAGCCTTCTATACATCAAAAACTTGTATGACATTCATACATGAGCTGGATATTCCAGTCTTCTTTCCTTTTTGCCATTATACTTCTAACAGTTTAACTTTTAGTATTTCTCCTACTCTCAGAAGAAGCACCGAACTTAAGAGTGGCGTTAGCCCTGGACTTCCTAGGTGTGTAAGTCACACTAACATCCTTCGGATACTTCCTTTCTCTTTAAGTTGTTGTTTTATTCACCTTTCATCATATGACAGGCGTTCTTCTGGATCCCTCTCTTATCAGTCTAATGCATAGTAAACTCCTTTACTAATAGTTTGCAAACAAACATTGCTTTGGATATCTCATATCTTTTAGCCTTTGTCTGTCTCTGAAAATGATTTTCAGATTCCATGAATATCACATAACTATCCAAACTTTCGAAGTTCAGGTCTCATGGAAGCAAATGTATTGCACTTGACTGAAACGGAATTCTAGCTTTTGGATCGAAGGACGAGAGTCACATGATCCATAGCATAAGCGAGAGAATACCAAAGTATGCGATAGGACAAAGTCCTTCTCGGCACTCTTGAGGACAATCCTCACATTACGTTACCAACCGTAAAGTTTTAACCAGATATTTAACAGCTATTCAATTTTAAATAGGGAAGGTGGAAATGCGAGCCATTATTCTACAACTATTATGCATATAACACTTAGACAGTGTCTACAATTAATTGCACTGAGAATTTAAACAAGTTAATTCAACAGTGCGCTCCCACTCAAATCAATATCTCTCATAATTGATTGTGAGTGATTCAAGACCCGCATTTCCATTCAACGCCATTGAACGAGATGAACACTGATGGCGCGAACTTCAATCGGTAGGCAAACTTGCCGATCACATCTCTATGTGACTCTTGTTCATCTTTCGATGGGCGTGTTCCGAGCTTAGGGAGATCCTTCCAGAACGTCAAGACAACCAAGTGATCTCGCTGCAAGGTCTCAACTCACCCGCCTCACACATCCCTAATCGCTCGCACCCAGGGAGATCCTGCGATGCCCCGAAAAGTTAGGTGCCGTGACGGTGCTACACTTGGGAGAACACTAACTACTTGATATTTTGTGAGAGATCACCCTAATAAAAAGCGACTACCGCGCAATCAAGAAGGGTGCATCATAAGGGATAAACATCTCAGGCAATTCATAATAGCATGATATGGTATAGCCCTTTCTGACGGAGAAGTCTTGTATTTCTTCGTCTTCGGCATTCGCGTCGGTGTTTACCTTTGCGAAGATTGCCACCATCTTGTCGACGCACCAGATAATATTGCTATCTCTATAGCTAATAAAATATTGCATTACAACAAGGTTGACACACAGGTCATTTAAAGTGCAATCATATGGCTCCAGCCATCATGCCAAATCATGACACGCAGGTCATGTTAATCAATTTACATCATATTGTCATCTCATACATAATCAAATTATTATGAGCACTGCTATACCACATCATATGCACATGCAAACCCTCCTGCAAAACCAAGTTAGACGCCTCTAATCGGTTCATGCAAAAACTTGTTTTACGTGGCTTCTAAGGTTTCGAAACAAACCGAAGCTACCAACGTCCATCATCAAGTATGATAATTCAAGTCGCTAGATTAACTTTCCAGGGTATATGAAAACCGAGATAATAAAATCTCGAGCCCCATACTAAACTTCGTCATACGCATGACCCCCGTGCAGATCATATCTGCATTGCCCTTTCGTCTGCGAAACATCCATCTTTCTTTAACTAAAGTGGAACCCAAAGAACTGTTAGCACTTCGTTGATCTGTCAATCAGCATACTCAGGAGCAGCATGAAAGGATCGCGGATTGCCAGAACTTTGTGAGATTCCACAATGCTGTCAAGATCAGGACTACGCAAATTCAAGGGAAGTAACAAGAACATCGGGTAACAGATTTCATCTGCTACCCGCACAAATAATTTTCAGTAATAGAACTCATCTACTACCTAATTATATTGTGCAACACCCATACATCTCATGTATTCTAGATCGCAACCTGCATCTACGCATAGCACGGCTCATGATGCCACTGTAGGGGAACGCAGCAGAAAACAAAAAAATTTCGACCTACGCACCAGCTCAGGATCACTATGGAGATTGCATACAGGGTTTTTGATCATTTCGTTACCGACTCGTAGCGCAGCGGAAGTAGAGTCGATGACGATCGTCGGTGCAGACCCCCGCAGCTAGGATTTACAACCTCCCAACCGCGAGGATGTATTCCCTCATCTGCCACCCGGACAGCCCTCCGGGAGGCGGTCGGACAGTCCCCCGGACGGTGTCGCGGACAGCCCTTCGGGAGGACTCACAGAACTCGGACCGTCACTTGGACAGCCCTTCGGGAGGCACTCACGAACAGCCCCACGGGCACTAAGATCGAAACTACGACCTCTCTACAGAGTTGCACACATACGGTGTCATCTATCCGGCAGGGCTTCGCCGTCCAGAACTAGTTCCCACCGGAACCCAGACAGCCTTTCGGCACTACGAAACTATTTCGTGGGAGGGAGAGAGAATGCCAGATCATGCATGGCTTGTGTGTGAGAGCAAGGGATGAAGGAGATGGCAGCCCCAACTCCTCCTTTTATAGGCCAAGGCAAGGGGTGGGGTGGGATGTTGAAATACCAAAATACCCAAGCTTCATGTCACACATGAAAGGGCATAATGGTAACACAAGGGGGGCACCAAGGGGACACCACCATGGCAGCCCTTGGGCCGGCCCACACCTTGTCTCCCCCCATGGGGGGGGGGCCAACAAGCCACCAACATGTCTCCATGAAACATGCATGCTCCCGTGACAAAAAGCCACCAAACATGCAACCCCCGATTCGTGGGATCTTGTCCCCTCGCGCTGAGACAAGATGTTTTCCGCGAAACTTTTTCTGAAAAATTTCAGAAGGTCCCAGAACATTTCTGGCACCCTCTAAAATTATTCTGGGCACGATCCGAAACATTTTCGGTGCGGTGGTTTTTATCAGCGGAAAGCATCAACAGCGGTTACGGCAGTTTCGGAACATTTCCGGTTTTTCTCTCTGAAAATTCCCAGAAGTTCCCAGACCAATTCTGGCATCCTCTGAAAATTTCCAGGCGGTGCCGAAACCCTTTTTGACCAAATAATATTTTCCGAAACAACTTTTCGGTTTTACCAAAACTCTTTCGGTGTTCTCTCTCTCGGAACTCTTCCGTTGTCTCCAAAACATTTTCGGTGACTTTCTCTCAGACTCCCTGTCTAGTATTCAGCAGATAGATGACCCTTAAGCGTGTGACCCTATAGGTTCGGTGAAGTATAGACATGACCGGAACACTTTCCGATCAATGATCAGCATCGGAGCCGTGGACACCCATATTGACCCCTATACCCACACGAATGAATATTCGAGTGAACCTCCAGTTGCCGTGTGCTATTCCTGTTGCTTCGCGATATGTTACAAATACCCGAGGTGAGACATGTTGGCATTCCCGTGGATCAACAGCTTGTCCACTATGCTAGTTACCTCATTACCGGTATTGTTCTCTTTTCTCGTTACCGTGTTCCGGCATCCCTGTGATCAAATCACATTGTGTCTGGCCAGACGATGATGGATACCGTAACACCGAGAGGGCCCAGAGATATCTCTCCATCGCCGGAGGAGCAAATCCCAATCTTGAGCTATCAAGTTACTTGACACACTTTTCCATGAACCCGTAAGCCGCTGTAATAGCCACCCACTTACGGATGACGTTTAACAAACCCCAAAGTTCATGAAGCAAGCATGAAGAAACTCGATACTCTCATGGTCTAAGGAATCATGCAAACGTTAACCATCTCTGTGTTATTAACCATTAACTTGTGATGAATGTAACTCATAGCATAACATCAATTCAGGTCGATTCAACACAAATGTTCTTCTAACATTGTGCCCTCAAAGTTGCTGGCATAGACATGCCCATGATCAGGAAAACAGAACCATCATGCAACACTTGAGCTAGTCTTAGAGGCCAGACTAGGAATACATTTTATCATTTATTATTCCACACGTGCATATGAGTCTTCCTCCGAGCCTCGTTTTATTTGTAGACTCGAGAACCATAGCAGTTATAGCATGGAACATAAACCTAATTATGAATAGGGAGATAATCAATAACATTTATTATTGCCTCTAGGGCATATCTCCTACAACTCCGTCCTCCTCACCAAGCTCCTCCGCGGCCTCCACCCCAACCTTGGCCAGTCCACCGCCAACCTCTCCCTCACCATGCCCTCCTTCGCGAAGGCCGTCACTTACCTGCGGATGGAGGAGAAACACCTCCGTCACGCAGCCCGGCAGGTGCCTCGTGCCGCGCTCCACGTCGGCATCATCGGGGGCCCCGCCACCCCCCAGTCGCCTCCTCGCGCACCGGCTCCACTGCCGCCAGCCGCCCCCGACGGCGGCCGCCAGAAGAAACACGGGGGGGCGCAAAGGGCGGGCCTGCAACCCGGGCTCCCAGCCCCGCCAGGCCGCCGCACCCGCCGCTGCACCGGCCTCGGCGCCCCCGCTTGGCTCACGGGGTACAACCCCTGGACCGGGGTGGTTCACGCCTACTCCATGCCCCTCCCCCAGGCACCCGCTCCGGGCCTCCTTGGCCCTTGCCCGGCCACTCATCAGGCTCTCCTGGCCGCGCCGGGTGGTTCCGGCCCCGGCGGCCCTTCGACGTACGGCGGGCCCGCGGCCTACGGCGGCGCCATGCCGCCCCCCTATGGTGACGCACCTGGCGGCTTCTCCTACGACCCGACGCTCCTCGTCGCTCTCCACGCCGCCCTTCTCCAAGCAACTACACCAGCGGCGGCGACTGGTACATGGACACGGGCGCCGCTGCTCATATGGCGTCGCACCCCGGTATCCTCTCTCATGCCTCTCCGTACCCCTTCTTCTCTCGCATCGTCGTCGGTGATGGTTCCACCCTTCCCATCACCCACCACGGCGCGTCTTCCCTCCCCCTCCCATCGTCATCATTACCTCTTAACAATGTTCTTGTGTCTCCGTCCTTAATCAAAAATTTATGTTCAGTTCATACTCTTACTCGTGAACACCCTGTTACGGTTGAGTTTGACAAACATGGTTTTTTTGTTAAGGATGCTCACTCCCGGAAGGTTCTGCACCGATGTGATTCTCCCGGCGACCTCTATCCATGTGGTCCAACGACGAGCAGCGGTCTCGTCGCCCTTCATGCCGACGTCTCCCTCTGGCATGCTCGTCTTGGTCATCCCGGCGCCGACGTTCTTCATAAAGTTTTGCGGACTTTTCTGTTTTCATGTAATAAATTGGAGGCGCACACTTGTCATGCCTGTCGCGTAGGAAAACACGTTCGTTTGCCGTTTTCATCTTCATCCTCAATTGCCACTTTTCCTTTTGAAGTTATTCACTATGATGTTTGGACATCTCCCGTGCCTAGCAATTCGGGTCTATCATATTACCTCGTGATTTTGGATGATTTTTCTCACTTCACTTGGACTTTTCCGTTACGCCGCAAATCCGACGTCGCCTCGACTCTCCATGCTTTTTACGCATTTGTTGCCACCCATTTTCATCGCACCATTGCCCATCTCCAAACGGACAATGGAAAAGAATTTGATAACCTCGCTATTCGCACTCTTTTATCCACTCATGGCACCATTTTTCGCCTCACATGTCCATATAAATCACAGCAAAACGGTCGTGCCGAACATGTTCTTCGCACGCTCAATGAGAGTGTTCGCGCCTTGATTTTCCATGCACACATGCATGCCCGGTTTTGGCCCGATACTCTTGCCACAGCCACACTTCTTCTCAACATCCGGCCTTGCAAACCCCGGTGGAACTACACACCTCATCATCTCCTATTCGGGTCACCTCCGTCATATGATGATCTTCATGTTTTCGGTTGCCTTTGTTATCCTAACATCACAGCCACGGCACCACATAAGCTGGCGCCTCGTTCCCTTGCCTGCGTCTTTCTTGGGTACCAATCTAACACCAAAGGCTTCCACTGCTAAGACCCGGTGTCCCATCGTGTGCTCGTGTCCCGGCATGTTTATTTTGATGAGGTTGTTTTTCCTTTTCAGCAGGCATCGACGGGTTCCCCGCCGTCTCCGGACACTCCTCCTCGACGGATTCGTGGAGCCCTTGCGCTCCCTCCGCCGCGTCGCTTGGGCGCGGCTGCGACCCTGTCGGACTCTACGTCCTCGGTTGCGGCCCCGCCGCCCTCGGCGTCTCCCTTGCTGGCTCAGGAGGAGCCGGCTTCCCAGGCCTCGCTGGCCTCTCACTCCCCGGCTCAGGAGGAGCCGGCCTCCCCAGGTCTGGTGGTGCTCCCGGCCTCGCCTCCAGCCGAGCCTTCGGGGGTCTCGTCACCGACCACGGCGTCGCCCTCGGCTGGGCTCCCGATGACGTCGTCGACCCCCTCACTGGCTCAGGAGGAGCCGGCCCTCTCGGCCCCGTTAGCGCCTTTGTCGCCGCCCACGGCCGGGCCCTCCGGTGCCTCTTCGGCCGCCCCTTCGGCCTCGCCGTCCGCGCCCTCTACTCCGACGCCCGTGGCCTCGCCCGCCTCTTCATCGTCGTCTGAGCCGCCGGTTGTGGCTCCTCGCCGTGGTCCATGCCCGCCTCCCCCGCCGCCTCATCACTCCATGGTGACGCATGCCAAGGCCGGGGTGCATCAGCCGAACCCGCGCTACCACAACCTCAGCGTCACGACCATCTCTCCAGTTCCGCGCTCGGTGCGTTCTGCATTGAGTGATCTGTTGGGGAACGTAGCATGCAATTTCAAAAAAATTCCTACGCTCACGCAAGATCTATCTAGGAGATGCATAGCAACAAGAGGGGGAGAGTGTGTCCACGTACCCTCGTAGACCGAAAGCGGAAGCGTCTGTTTAACGCGGTTTATGTAGTCCAACGTCTTCTCGTTCCGACCGATCAAGTACCGAACGTACGGCACCTCCGAGTTTTGCACACGTTCAGCTCGATGACGTCCCTCGAACTCTTGATCCAGCAAAGTGTCGAGGGAGAGTTCCGTCAGCACGACGGCGTGGTGACGGTGATGGTGAAGTGATCCGCGCAGAGCTTCCCCTAAGCACTACGTGAATATGACCGGAGGAGTAAACCGTGGAGGGGGGCGCCGCACACGGCTTGGAACAATTGATGTGTGTTAGAGGTGCCCCCACCCCCATATATAAAGGAGGGAGAGGGGAGGAGGCCGGCCCTAGGCGCGCCCCAAGTAGGAGGAGTCCTACTTGGGCTCCTAGTAGGATTCGCCCCCCCCCCCCCCCCCTTCCTTTTATCGGAGGGGGAAAGGGGGAAAGAGAGAGAGAGAGGGAGAAGGAAAGGGGGGCGCCGCCCCCTCCCCTAGTCCAATTCGGACTCCTCCCTTGTGGGGGGCGCGCCACCCCTATGTGGGCTAGTGTGCCTCCCTCCTATGGCCCATACCTTCCCCGGGGGGTTCCGGTAACCCCCCCCCCCCCCCCCCCCCCCCCCCCCGCTACTCTGATATGTACCCGATACACTCCGGAACACTTCCGGTGTCCGAATACTATCATCCAATATATCAATCTTTATCTCTCGACCATTTCGAGACTCCTTGTCATGTCTGTGATCTCATCCGGGACTCCGAACAACATTCGGTCACCAAATCACATAACTCATATAATACAAAATCGTCATCAAACGTTAAGCGTGCGGACCCTACGGGATCGAGAACTATGTAGACATGACCGAGGCACCTCTCCGGTCAATAACCAACAGCGGAACCTGGATGCTCATATTGGTTCCCACATATTCTACGAAGATCTTTGTCGGTCGTACCGTAATGATAACATACGTTATTCCCTTTGTCATCGGTATGTTACTTGCCCGAGATTCGATCATCGGTATCTTCATACCTAGTTCAATCTCGTTACCGGCAAGTCTCTTTACTCGTTCCGTAATATATCATCCCGTAACTAACTCATTAGTCACATTGCTTGCAAGGCTTCTTACGATGTGTATTACCGAGAGGGCTCAGAGATACCTCTCCGATACTCGGAGTGACAAATCCTAATCTCGATCTATGCCAACCCAACAGACACCTTCGGAGATACCTGTAGAGCATCTTTATAATCACCCAGTTATGTTGTGACGTTTGATAGCACACAAGGCATTCCTCCGGTATCCGGGAGTTGCATAATCTCATAGTCGAAGGAATATGCATTTGACATGAAGAAAGCAGTAGCAATAAAACTGAACGATCATTATGCTAAGCTAATAGATGGGTCATGTCCATCACATCATTCTCCTAATGATGTGATCCCGTTCATCAAATGACAACACATGTCTATGGTTAGGAAACTTAACCATCTTTGATTAACGAGCTAGTCTAGTAGAGGCTTACAAGGGACTCGGTGTTTTGTCTATGTATCCACACATGTATTAAGTTTCCGGTTAATACAATTCTAGCATGAATAATAAACATTTATCATGATATAAGGAAATATAAATAACAACTTTATTATTGCCTCTAGGGCATATTTCCTTCAATGTGCTCCATATGTGGTATCTTCTTCAACTTCTCGTCGTTGATGTTGGCGGTTTCCCTGAGGATGCATCCTAGTTGATTGCCCCAAAACGAGCGCGCTTCCTCTGGCGCCGTTGGCTCTAATTTCTTGGGGTGCATCTCCGTGACCACAATTTGTCAGATGCCGAGCTCGTTTGGTCTTCGTGTCCTCTTCAGCTTCGGTGCTTTATCGGCTATGACAGCATCATTGCCCGTCTCGGGGGTGGTGTCGGTGCCGGTGCCAGTGTCGGCGTCGGTGTCGGGGTTGGTGCACTGCCGCCACCCTGCACCCGAAACTGGTGTTCGTCCAGGTAATCGAAATAATGATTTGCTGCCTCGAAGGGGTCTTCTTCAAGGCGACCAGAAACCCCAGCGTCGGCGTGGCTAGACATGTTTCCTATTCAACAATTGTAAATAAAAGATATAATGAAGAGAAAAAAGGGGCCTATATTTGGTCGGAATGTTGATTCATTCCCCCCGGCAAATCCCGGGCACTCCATATGTCCTAGTTTCTAGCACAAGTCATGCCGAAAATCTCAGAAATTTTCGGCATGACCTTTGCTAAAAAGTGGACATATGGAGCGCCTGAAATTTGCCGAAACGAAAATGAATCAACATTCCGGCAAAACATAGGCCACTCGGATATTCTTCGACATTCAACCAACATTGCGAAATCATATAACATCAATGACATATATCATTTGCAAAATATATCATTCAAGCAAGTACATAGAGTGAAATGACCTCACTAAACATTGCAAAATAGTGGTCTTTTCAAAAACCAAAAACCTTTGCAAAATGACCTCACTAAACAATTTCTACTGTTTTTTATTTATAGCTATTATATATACCTACAAAAATTCCTAAATGCTCTCTCTGCTACTGCCCTAACCAACTAAATTGCCCTAAACTAATTTGCTAATGTTTTTCCCTAGCTAAATGCCCTAACTAAATTTGCTAAAAATGCCCTAGCTAAATGTCATAGCTAATTTTCCTAGCTAAATGCTACTGTTTTTTATAGCTAAATGCCCTAGATAATTTTCCTAGCTAAATGCCCTAGCTAAATTTGATAAAAATGCCCTAAGTAAATGCCATAGCTAATTATTTTCCCTAGCTAACTACTCTCTATTAACTACTCTCTGTTAACTCAAAATTTTACTAATTTTGTTTAAAGCAGCAACAACATCAGCTAATTTTTGCGGTTAAAGAAATTTCTATAACTTTTGACATATGAACCCTAGAACCCTAGAAATTTTCTTTGCTAATAAATATTTTGTTCTAATAAAAATTCGTAAATTGAACCCTAAAATTGATTCCTACTGCCTACCTAATTGAACCCTAAATTGAAAACCTAGTTTCATTTCTAAAAAAAAAACTAATTGACAGAGAGAGGGGGAGGTGGGGTCGGCCAGTACCTGAAAGGAGGAAGAAGGGGATGTTGGCTACCGGGGCTGAGGTCGACGGCGGCGGCACAGACGAGGAGGCCGAAGCGGCAGCGGCGCGGACGAGGAGGAGGTCGGAGCACCGGCGGCGCGGACGAGGAGGAGGTCGGAGCGGCGGGCAGGGGCTCGGGCCAGCGTCGAGGCCGAGGGCGGGCAGGGGCTCGGGCTGGCGTCGAGGTCCAAGTCAAGGGGCGGGCAGGGGCGACGGCGGCGCGCGACAGCAGAGAGGAGGGGGAGAGTTGGGAGAGTGGGGGCGGGAAATTGGACTTGGCAACATTTTGAGCCCGCGCGGTGGTTAACTCAAACTAGTAGTAGCCCTGAATTAGGATCCAGCGCTATAGCTAACTTAGCTATAGCGCTGGATCCTAATCCAGCGCTACTACTAACTTTTCCAATTTTTATTTTTTAATTCTAAAATACAAATAGCAGTAGCGTTGGATCTTAATCTAGGACTATAGCTAACTTAACTATAGCGCTGGTTCCCAATCCAGCGCTACCGCTATTTTTCTTTTCTTTTTATTATTTTCCTTTTCTAGTTTTTAATTTTCTTTTCTTTTTATTATTTTCCTTTTCTTTTCTGTTTACTTTTCTTTTTCTTTTGTATTGCTTTCTCCCTTTTGTTTTTTTTCTTCCGACGACGGTGTCTCCCTCCCACACTGTGCGAATATCATCGGAACCATGCACGTGGTGGTAATTGAAGGGGATACGATGTATACATCATTTGACCGATAACGGTTACTTGAGTGCGTACACAAAATAGATACATATATATAAATGATGGTTTCTCAGCTGCGTCGATCACGTTTCACATTGAGCTTCTTCCCTTTCTTGTTCGTTCTCGAATAATTGAGCCCCTCCTTTTGACTTTTTCGGTACCATGGAGTACGATCTTTCTTAGGTAATGTAGTATTGATTCTTCTTTTCACTTATGCTTCATCGTCATCGTCATCTTCCCTCATCGGGTTGCCGTATTGATCGTAGTCTTCCTCATTGGCGATTCCATCCATTCCGATGATGCTCCTTTTGCCTCTCCTCACGACAACACGGCTGTGATTGGTCTGGTCGATTATGAAGAAGCATTGTGTCACGTGCTTAGCCTGTACCCATGGCTCAGTTTTGGCGATGACGTTAACGTTCACAGTAGCGCTCTTCGCGTCGGATATAGACATGGTAGTGAAATACTTGTTTTCTCTTACGACGTCCTTAGCCCATCTGACACGGAACATCGTCGCATCGTGCATTCCAGCATAGTCAAGCTCCCAGATCTCTTTGACCCTTCCGTAGAATCTTTCAGTTGTGCCGTTGGCGTCGGTCACGCATTCAATCGTCACCCCTGAGTTCTGGTAATCACTGTTCATGTCTTTGGCCTCCGTGTAGAACGTGTACCCATTGATATCGTATGCCTGATAGGTCACGAGTTTGGGTGCGGGGCCATGTGCTAAGGCGTGTATGAGCAATCCGTCCGAACTGCCCTCTTCCAGGGGATTAGCAAGAACTTCCTCTTTGAACCAACGCAAGAAAGTGGCGTTGTGCTCTACAATAAATTCGTCGTCCGTCTTGAGCATCCCCTTATCATGGTACTTCTTTGCGATGGTTTCTTTGTGCCGTGTCACATAATCATCTACCACATCTAGGTGTTGTAGCACTACTAAGTTAGCCCTGTCAAAGTCGTTCCGTCGATCCGAGTACTCCACGTGCAATTCCCTCCGACCGTTGTCATGACCTTCTCCTCCGAGCCTCCCATCGTGCTTCTTGACGGGCAAACCAACAACAGGGTCACCGACGCCTATATAATTCTCGCAAAAGGAGATTATGTGATCCCGTTCATCAAATGACAACACATGTCTATGGTTAGGAAATTTAACCATCTTTGATTAACGAGCTAGTCTAGTAGAGCATACTAGGGAGTCGGTGTTTTGTCTATGTATCCACACATGTATTAAGTTTCCGATTAATACAATTCTAACATGAATAATAAACATTTATCATGATATAAGGAAATATAAATAACAACTTTATTATTGCCTCTAGGGCATATTTCCTTCATGATCCGCATTGGACCGCCGCCATGCGCACTGAGTATGATGCTCTTGTCGCCAATCGGACTTGGACCCTCGTTCCTCGTCCTCCCGGGGCAAATGTCATCTCCGGCAAGTGGGTCTTTCGTTATAAACTCCTTCCGGATGGTTCTCTCGACAGGTACAAGGCTCGCTGGGTTGTCCGTGGCTTCGCACAGCGTGCCAGCGTTGACTTCTCCAAGACTTTTTCTCCGGTTGTCAAACCCGCCACGATTTGTGTGGTCCTCCAGCTGGCCGCCTCTCGTCGCTGGCCCGTACATCAGCTCGACATCAACAACGCTTTCTTGTACGGCCATCTTCAGGAGCGGGTTCTCTGTCAGCAGCCGGCTGGGTTTGTTGACCCTCAGCGTCCGGATGACGTCTGCCTGTTGTCACGGTCGTTATACGGCCTCAAACAGGCTCCGCGCGCGTGGTACCAGCGCATCGCGGCGTTCCTCGGCCTTCTCTGGTTTTGCAGCACCACGTCTGACACATCGTTGTTCGTGCTCCATCGGTCTGATCATGTGGCTATGCTCCTGCTGTACGTCGATGATATTGTCATCACTGCCTCTCGAGAGGATCTTCTTCGCGACATCATCGGTCGTCTTGGCTCTGAGTTTCGGCTGAAGGACCTAGGCGCGTTGCACTTCTTCCTCGGCATTAATGTGCGACGCGATGCTTCTAGGTTCTTCCTTCATCAGGGGCAGTATGCTCTTGACGTTCTAGACCGTGCTGGCATGACTGACTGCAAGCCGGCCGCCACACCCGCTGAGGCGCCGAAGCTCTCTGCCACCACTGGACAGCCCGCTACTGACGCCGCCCTCTACCGCAGGATCGTTGGTGCTCTTCAGTACCTTACGCTCACCAGACTAGACATTCAGTTTGCGGTGCAGCAAGTCTGCTTGCACATGCACTCGCCCCGTGATGTTCACTGGTCTCTGGTTAAGCGCATTCTTTGGTACATTCGCGGCACGCCGACCTACAGTCTTCACCTCCGCGCCTCCGCCTCGACTGAGCTCATTGCTTATACTGACGCGGATTGGGCTGGCTGTCCTGACACCCGACGTTCTACGTCTGGCTATTGTGTCTTCTTCGGTGACTCTCTTGTCTCATGGTCCTCTAAACGGCAGCCTACTGTCTCTCATTCGAGTGTTGAGGCTGAGTACCGGGCTATTGCCAACGTGGTCGCGGAGACCTGTTGGCTTCGTCACCTTCTTGGTGAGCTTCGGATTTCCCTTCCGAAGGCTACTGTGGTCTTCTGCGATAACGTGTCGGCCACCTACCTCGCAGCTAATCCGGTGCAGCACAAGCGCACCAAACACATTGAGCTGGATGTTCACTTTATGTGCGAGAAGGTTCAGTTGGGTCAGCTTCGTGTTCTTCACGTACCGACTACCCAACAGTTCGCCGACATCATGACCAAGGGGTTGCCAACTGCTGCATTCCAGGAGTTTCGTTCCAGTCTTTGCATCGCCGATGCCGACGCTTCGACTGCGGGGGGGTGTTGAACCGTGACATATTTGTATTTATTACCGACTGATTCTCTTATCATCTCTAGCCTTGTATAGCTTGACTCCTAGAGATATTGTAGGGTTAGTTGGCTTGTCACGCAAAACATCATCTGTATATATTGTAACAGACTCCGATGAATACAATTGAGTTATATCCTATAGTCTTCTACAGATCTGATCGATCAACTCCGGCGGAAAAAACACACAAGACGCACACGAAGCCGGCGTATTGCCACAGGCACGTATCGTGCATGTTTTCTTTGCTTTAGAACGAACTTAACCTAACCTAGCCGGTTACAAAGTCCTAATCCTAGTACTATTAGGTGATTGCTTTTGTGTACGAACTGGATAGAACACCACGTCGTGGTTATTCCAACATCCTCCGGATGCTTACCGTGAGTGTTGATATTTGAGATCATCTTAGCAAACATCAGTGGTTTCCAGTGAGTGGGAGGTCTTATAATCCCATTTTGTAACTAAAAAAAATACGATGTTCACAAAAACCTGTTATTCTTAGAATATAATCACATCCAACAAGTACAACCATATATCACACCGAGGAATCTGGGCCTTCATATGCTTATGTTACGGTTAAAGGTCGATGTACAGCCATCTCACCAGAAAAAGAAGTCGATTTATAGGTAAAATAAAGAAATCACTGCATACGTGTGATACATGTGAGATGTGGCAACCATGGAGTTTTTGTGGGATTACAACCAACCACAATACACTATGTAGAAAGGTTTGTTGTGTGTTAAGAATCCCCGTTGTTGTCTCCCCATCAAGCCGTGTCGTCGCCGACCATTCCTTCCTCCAGGAGTACCTGTGAAGTCCTGCAACATGAAGCTAGCTACCATGACTTTTTTAATGGCTCTTAAGTTCTTTTATGATTCACCTCTGTAGGATTACCTGTCTGTATGGCATGTGTTTGCTGTTTTGTATCTCAAATTCCATTCGAGTCAATGTTACACCTATGGCTAGAAAGAGTTCTGAAGGTTGATTTTCCATGTACTGCATGTGGTTTCTTCAAGTCCCGAATACTTTATGCTTCTTCCAATGCTTTTCTTGTAAGTGATTTACCTAGTTTTGTCCACCTCGCAGGTCCCTGAATATCTGCAATCTGAGTATATATACATTGGGAAGGTACTCAGGATTCTCCTAACAAGGCGTTGCATACATTGGGAAGGTACTCAGGATTCTCCTAACAAGGCGTTGCAAGCTGACGAGAGGACTACTGATGATGCGAATGGTGGAGATGCTGATTGAGGTTATGCCTGGGACGCAATGTTTGACCACAGGTTGGTCTGTAATAAGGTGCTTTTGGCTTCGTTTGGTCTGTACTGTGGTCATCTGGAATTAAACCTGGAGTTTATCTTGTGTCCATTGTTATCTGACAATGATCGGTGCACCCGTCGGATAAGGTGGTGATAGCATTAACGGCGTTAGTTTCTGCAGTAGTATGTTAATTAATTAGTTTCTAGGTTCGACGTTGCCTCTCTGCATTGCAGTGTGCAGGGGCAAGGCTTGCCTCGTATAATCCTTCCTAGACCCTAACTGGTGTGGGAGCTTCTAGCATTGGATCTGTCCTTTGTAGGAAGTTGGTTATGATCTGTATATATGCCTGATATTGCTACAAGCTTGATGTATTGTGTTGTTTGAAATGTTGTTTAGAATGAAAGTTGTCAATCTGTTTATCTGTTTTTTGTTTGAGCCAAGCTCGATGAGAGTGTCTGAAATGTTGTCAGTTATCACCTTTTCCTTTTTCTCCTCCCCCCTCCACCCCCCCCCCCCCCCCCCCCCCCCCCCCCAACAAAGGGTTTTGTTTACATGGGCCTAATCAACTTGCTTATTACTGATCCACTTCATCGACCATCATTAATCATCATGATTAGATCTTAGTTGGCTCCTTTTGTTAGCCCATTTATGTATGTGCTATGATCTATAGTGACCATTATTCATTGCTAAGCATGGACCTTAAAGAGATACGTCAAGGATGACGCACAAACCATTATAATCTAAAAAAATAACTTATCTCATTTAGACTCATAAAGCTTTCAAGTAAACTAGATTTATATGATCTAGGTTGGGTTAAGTGGCAGCAGTGTGCTCATGGATCCCCTCTTCTCCTCCACTTAAGCCACTAATCTCATTACATGGCATTAACTGTCATGAACTCATGATAATGTACTTCCATCCATTGGATAATCTTATTCTTTGCCAGTGTGTGTGCAGTGTCACATACATGCTTAAACATGGCACAACCTTACTTTTCTATTTGGTGGGGAGACAGAGTGTACTTGTTAGCAGTAGTAATTACCAAGGAAATCAACATCATCTCTAAATCCTCAGGAACTCCTTGAATTTTTTTAATGCGCATGCTTAGCAGCCTGGCACATAATTTTTTTCTAGCTCCCCTGTTCTTCTACTTAATCCTGCAAAGATATACTGACACAACTTGCAGTGGATTTAACTAATTAATTAACCCATGCATGATGGGTGAGCTGTGCTTGTGTATACAATTGGGCCACCCTGCCTGTCTGATCGTGGATTAATCTCTGGAGCAAAGCATTGACTTGCATCCCATCATTGCCAGTACATCAATAAATCAGAAGCCCCCTCCCCCTTCCTGCTGCATGTTCTTGGCTAACTTATTTTATCAGAAGCATATTTTGCACATCCCCATTCTTTAATCATTCGCCGAAAACATTTCAAATTTAAATATTTTTAAAAACTATCCTATTAATCTAGAAGATGTGATAAGGGCAGCAAAGTCCTCCTCTTGCAAGTCAGGGAGCTGTTCTCAGTTCTCACTGGGGACAGAAGATTCCTTCCATCCTTGTCTTGTGAAGAAATGCTCATTAGTTTAACCGGTGGCGCATAATGTATTGTGCAAGATGCTGAATTTGTATGGAGATTAGGTGTTTGTCCACATGCAACTGTGCCCAAGTCAATTAGGGTTTTCTAGTTTTATAGGTGTCGGCTAATTTGAAAGAGAGAGAAATCTCTAGGCTTTGATTCTTTCCTTTCTTCTTTTTGTTCTCATCACCATCAGCAAATCCCCTTGTTTGGTGCTGAGGAGATTAGGGCGCCCCTTGAGCTCACATGGAGCCGCCCTGTTTTGTAGGTCATTGCCGTGTATTAAAATGCGGTGAAGAGAAAGATAGGACCTCATGGCATATGATTAATCAATAATCGCCCCCCTAGCCAAGGAAATTTACAGATAAGAAACTTTGTTGATATGTGTATCTTGGAAAATAATATGCTGCGTACATGCTAGATCATGCTCTTTCTTTTTGGTTGTTGTGTCGAGAAGAAAGAACCAAAAGGATGTATGTTCTGCAAAACAGAAACCTTGTGGGCTCATGCAGAGAATGTCAGTGGCAGCAAGACACGGTGAAATTCCGAATCCGAAGACGTTGCGCGAGTCCCAAAGCAAAAGCGGTTATCGACGCGCGTGAACCAGATGGTTGTATGTTCTGCAAAACAGAAACCTTTGTGGATTCATGCAGAGAATGTTAAGAGGCAGAAGGACATTGACAACTTCCAAACTTGAATGAAGACTTTAGGTTGTTGTGCATGAGCCAAAACTTGTCTTTCTGTTCATCTGTCACTGTATACAAGGTCTTTGTTTTTCATGGGTGAGGAGCTTGAGCAGAGAAAAAGAAAAAGGGGGTTAGAGTGTCACCCACACACACATACACACACTAAGATTTCCTGAAAACAACTGGTGTGCACAAAGGACAAAGTCCTTGAGGCATGCATGGTGATGTGAGCTGCCAAACTGAAGCAGGTAGCCACTATGCAGCTTAGCATATAATCTCAGTCCTACTAACCATATGCCATATGGAGTCCCATTCACCGACAGACAGCTGGTGAACACTTGTACTCTTCGTAGATGAGCGCACGAAACAGGTCGATTCGCCTCGATGAATATTGCCAGTGGCACGGCCTGAAGGGGCCATTGTGCCAACTCAGTTTGTTCCAACACTTGGTGAATGTGAAACAAAAAATTATGGTTGGCACCCAAGTTCCTCATCATGGCTAACCTGTGTCAGAAAGGTCCTTGTTTATGGATGCATTCTCATCTTCTTGATACTTGCAGTGCAAAATCCTTCTGGGTCCTAACTGTTCTGTCCCTTCTTGTGTCCCCGGCTCTCCATTCCTGGCCTTCCTAATGATTGACATTTGGAAGAGGCCTTGTCATTGCTGATCAATCCTAGAGCCCGTTTCATTGCAAGAACAGCTCATGTCAATGCTCCACCCATATCATTTGGTGGACAAGTCTGACCTTCATCGCACCGATTATTGGATAACAGTGTTTTCTTACTACACAAATTTGATCAAACATTATGCTGTTAATGTTACCCCATCAGTTCATCCAAAGAGCACGGCACATTCTCGGATTATCAGCGCTCGCGTTTATGTCAGAATGCTCTCTGAATTTGAAGTTCAGTAAAACTCGGAAGAAAATAAACAAACTGTTGATGATCCAAGTGACCTATCATATAAATAATCGCCGATTAGAGAAACATCCCAGTTACTGACTCGAGAACAAAATGTGTTCCGAGTGCCAGCCAGCATCCATCCACACAATCATTAGCCCGAGGCCAAAACCGAGTGAATAATCCGCGAGAATCTTTGAGGAAGGAGGTGACATCCTCTGACCAAGCCTCCAAGCTCATGATCTGAACCATGTGCAGCCATTACCAACTCAATTCCACATGATTAAACTAAACTGGGTAGCGAAATGCAGCAGCCCTTTAAATCACAGGGTGCACATGGAGCCTGGGGGAAGAAAGTCTAGTGCTACCACTACCTCTGCTGCTGCAACAGCTCACATTCTTGTCTTGTGAGACAGAAGAGGAGGAGAAAGCTTAGGGGGTATATCAGAGGAGGCAGAGGGGAGGAGGCGGCGGTCGATGGGGTGCCGGTCCTGCGACAAGCCCAAGATGAACTACAGGAAGGGGCTGTGGTCTCCTGAGGAGGACCAGAGGCTGAGGGACTATATCCTCAAGCATGGCCTCGGCTGCTGGAGCGCTGTCCCTGCTAAGGCTGGTGAGCTCTCTCTCTCTGTCTCTCTCTGAATGTAGGAGTGATTAGTTGCTACTTCTTTCCACTTTCATGCATGGAACTTGCTGCATTCCAATGCTTGCAGAAACAGCTTATGGCTGATTGTGAGTTATAGTCTACTACTAGTCTGGCATAAGCAATAATTTGACGAACTCGCATCGTTTTTAATCGTTTGGTCTGAATTTGGCTTGAAGTTTCATTTGAAACCTTGCATGCATGATCTAGTTATAGTCTTACTCTTCACATAATTAAATTTTAGTTTCATTATAATCTACTAGTAGCAACAATGCACCTAAGAGCTAATTGCGTAGGTTCTGTTTGACCTTGACATGATCCAAGCTTGAACATAGTTCCCATATCAGTCAAATTCTAGTCTAGCACAAATGTGATGTGGCCATTTTAGTGCTAATTGCTATCTCTGAAACACTTCCTTATGCCTGAATTTGTTGTGCTCTGTGTGTTTGGTTGGTACCTCAAAGGTCTGCAGAGAAACGGCAAGAGCTGCCGGCTGCGTTGGATCAACTACCTGCGGCCCGGATTGAAGCGCGGGATGTTCTCTCAGGAAGAGGAGGACGTCGTCATCAACCTCCAAGCCAAGTTGGGCAACAAGTAAGGAAATCCTCTTGACACAGCTCATCTCTCACCACCACCTAAACATCCCAAAAACATGAGAACAATGCAAAACAAAAATCAAAATTCCGACTATACAAACAAAAACCAACTGAACTTCCAAGTCAAAACCCCTTAGAAAACGGCGTTTTTCGCGGCGAAAAAGCTCTTTCGTTTTTCATGGTGATGGATGATGAACTGAGATCTCTCTTGCTTGGTCAGGTGGTCGCAGATTGCGATGCATCTGCCGGGGAGGACGGACAACGAGGTGAAGAACTACTGGAACTCGTACCTGAAGAAGCGGGTCATGCAGCTGGGCTCCAACTCCAACTCCAACCCGGCCAGCAAGAACGCCTCGCCGGAGCTGCTCACGTCCATGAGCGCCACCACGGAGCTCATCATGACCAGCGGCGGCGGGGGCGGCAGCACGGCGACGTCGACCCACGACCACGACGCCAACATCAGCAGCAGCGGCGCCATCTCGGCCGCGGAGCCGTTCGTCGACCAGCACCACCACCAGCAGCAGGCCAAGAACTTCGTCTTCGCCGACTGGATGCCGACCGCCGCGGCTGCGGCGCCCGGGCCGGAGAGCTACTCCATGTCCGCGCACTGGCCCGCCTCCACGGCCAGCTCCGGCAACGTGACGCCGTCGCACGGCGCCTTCGTCGGGGACCAGATGAGCGGCAGCAGCTACGCCGCGCTGCAGCACCCGCACCAGCACCACCACCAGCAGGAACACCACCACCACCAGAGCGCGGTCACCGTGGCGGGCGCCCACGGCGGCGCCGGCGGCATGGTCGCCGGCGGCGGCTACTTCGACCTGCTCAACATGGGCGACATCTACGGCGGGTTCAGCACGACGAACGACGATTTGCTCTTCTGAAACTCAGAGTCAAATTCTGAATCTGATGCCGTGACCCCTGTGCATGTGTGTGATAAACAAAAAATGTTCTTTGTGTTCATGTTGTGCATGAAAAATGGAAAGAGGTGGGTATACTGCTTGATTAATTTGATTCTTCTTCTGTAAGGAAAAGTTTAAATGTGATCATGTTAATTAGAGGGAATTCCCCTTAGGTTGGACATAATTCTTTCGTTGTTGTTTTCTCCGCAATAAAATGGCGTGTTGATTTGTATCGTGTAAAGTGCAAATGTGAGCTTAATTGTAATAGATTTGGTAAATTTTAGCAAATATTTGATCCGGGAGTACTCAGGTAACAAGTTATGGTGTTGAACTACACTTATCTGGAGAAAGTGTATGATTGTAATGTCTTGATATCTTAATTATGAGATTGAAATTAAGCTCGAGTGCTTCCCAAAAGCATATAAAAATCTTTAGAAGAGCTCAAGGTCAGTTGGAAATTTTCTACGAAATACAGTTAGCACAAAGAAATCACCCGAATAGTCATATGTATGCACGGTCCTACAAATCAAACACCAACCTAGAAGAATCCCTACTCCAAAAATCCTTCCAAATTAATATGAATCATATAGACCATTTATGATTTGTCTTCCATAAAAATTATGGCATGCCATGCTTTTAACACAAAAATGTTCCACAGACTGTCTTTCAGCCGTCACTAAAAGTTTGGCAAAATATTGCTGCTCCAACTCAAAGAGATCTTGTATTCAAAGAATTTGGAATACTCTCAGTGGAGTTGATACAGAAAAGCAGTGATAAAACACCAACATTACGTAGAAGTCCTTTCTGAAGTAGTAAACCTTACATAGATGTTGCGAAAGTGTGCAACCTTACATGCTTAAATCTAGTAGACATTCTTACCAAAGAAGAGAGGTATATAGATAGCACTCTGGTTTTTTCATTACATAATGTGAGACTGCAATGCCATGGATGACAAAGGAACAAAAGGGCAAACGGTTGGCTTAGTTTTTCTTGCGAGAAAAGTGATTGTCGTTCGGATTCCGTTTCCCACTGAACATTGCGAGCGCCTTCCTTACTGGAGGTTTCAGCTCCACCTTCTTCTCGCCACTGTGCGTAAATATGTCCTCGGCGCCCAAGAAATCATCCCCCTGTAGCAAACAGTAATGGTTACCACAGATATTCCTCTAAGAAGAACTAACAACTGAAATAATTTGTGGCTGTAAAAGAGGTAACCGAGACACGATGAGAGTATAAACTAAGTTATGGGAGTTTACGAAATTAACATCTCAAAACTATGTATCCTTGTTAACACGATGGTGTAAAAATAGCAGGGGCACTGACCAGCTTGCTTGACTTCTTCGATTTAGGATGCAGAACCTTCTGGGGAAGTTGGTCTTCACGTAAAATGGGATTCTTAATGACGGCATCTCTTCCACCTTGGGGCATCGGGAGGGAAAACTGCAAAGCATATAGGCAATTAGAACAACATCATCGACGTCACTACATGAATCAACCAAGCAAAGGTTATGCGCATGGAAAAGTTTTTACCAAAGTATCCAGAAAAAGAGATAAAATGAACATGAACGCGCACATGGAAACCCATCACAATGAAAGATATTTAGTCTGCTTCACCAAAGAGAGACAGGATGTCTCTAATAAATATCAAGGCATACATATGGAACTGTTGAAAAGCTCCTAACAGAGTTCTGGGTATTCATCACCATTGATTCTAAAGACCACAATTCTTCAGTGAACGTCATGGAAAGAAATATGCAGATGTCCTATGATATACTTATCCCGCATGTGCAATTTTTTAAATTTCTTGGAGAACAGTGGAATATACACGGAACAATTAACCACAGTTGACACACTTAATCACAGAAGTGACAACAAAAGATCTAGGGAATAGAAGAAAAAAAGAACATTAAGTGTGAAGTTAACCACACTCACTTTTGTGCCTCGCAGAGTAACACGCGGGCGTCGTGAAGCCATAGTTATCCCATTTTCACCAACTGTTACTGACACCTTTCGCAAGGTGCCACCATTCCCACACTTTGGACAGAATATTTTTCCAATCTCTTGCGTCACCTTGTAGCAAGCATGACACCTCAGAACCCACCTGGCCAATCAGCACCAACACATGAGAGACAGATAAGAGTGTGCAAGCTTCTATACATAGGATAGAATCTAAATGGCTGAAGAGTGGTAAAAGAGATGCGAAAATGTAAAATTCACATACCTGTGCAACTGCCGTATTTGCATGCCACCTGGTGCCAAGAGGCGGAGACCAATCTGGAGGATAACATTTTGCATGGCATAGTCACTAGTAACACACGCAACAGTAGATTCAGATAAGGACCTCAGGGCCCAACTCTGTTCACTGCTCTCATCATCTACAAAAGATGCACTGACACCTTCCTCGGTCTCGCTTTTTATATCTAAATTATCCAATTGTTCAGTGCATGCATCAGTATCATTTCTGCCCTCAACAGTATCAGCATTGCCTACCCCATTCTCCCCATTAGATAGTTGATCTCCAGCAATTTTGGGTTCATTCTCTTCCGTAAATTCCAAGCTGTCAGTATTTGACCTTGTTTTCTCTGGAACAACAGAAGGGCCATCCACTGAATCCAAACCATTTTCAGACAAGTTATCTTCATCGACTGATGGAGCAACAGAACTTGTCTCAAAACCTTGTTCAGATGCCTTGAGGGCATCGCGCCTCGCTTTCCTCCGCAAATATTTTCTGTGCGTGGTGCGGCCAACAGCAGGCAACCAACCTTCATTGTTCTCGTCATCTTCCCAAGGAATACATGCATCTTTCTTTGAAGGCTGAAACTCTTCACCCCCTTGTGTCTCAGAAATACTGTTGGTCTCGCTTGTAGGGATTTCTTGGTTCTCAAGATCCTTCAGTGGGAGTATCCGAGAATTAATATTCCCACCTGCCTCAGACATCTTATCCAATGCTTCCCACTCTGCTAGGTTAGGCACATTAGAGCCCCAGCCTGGCAGTGGTGCCTCTTGCAAGGTCCGGACGCTGACCACATGAAGTGGAGGTGGGTGCTCCCGCAAATGGCTGGTCCCATGGACCTCAGCCTCCAACATGTAAGCTAGAGCAATAATCTTCATATCAACATCTGAAAGTGTCTGGAGATCTCCTGTTTCCCTGGCAAACTTGACAACTGCAAGCAATGATGATATACAAAGTTAGTCTCTCCTGTAAATATGTGACTTAGACCAGAGAAAAGTTCAGAATTAAATGCTAATTCTACTCGACAGAAGTAGAATAACTTCTACGCCATGAGACCACCAAATGTCAATGTGTTGCAGTAGGAAAAACAAACAATAACAAGTACGAAATTATAGTCAAGCAGCCAGTGATGCCAACTCTTTGCCCAAAGGATCTATGTGATATCCACCGTCCTTTTAAACAGCACCCTCTTGCATTTGCATGCCTAAACCCTCAACATAGCACTCAAGGTCACTCAAAACAACAACTCTCTGAATAAACACTACACCATGCCTAATTTCTGCTCAAAATGACAAGTAAGATCAAAACCAAGCCAGCTACCCAAATCATCATCCTGTAAGTCGTGCAACATAAACTACCTATAATAAGCTGGTAAACAACTCGATGAATAAAAATGAACTTTTTAGTCCATGAAACTGCAGAGTTTTAGCTCTATTCAGCAAATGGAAGTGTCAGTATGAATGAAGCTCTGGGCCGGCTAAACAGTGGACCTTTCTTGACGAACTCGGGCGCGGGCTCGACGGTCTCGACGGGGGTGGGGAGGAGCGCGAGCCTGCGGCGCGCGGCGGCGTCGCGCACCTCCTCGAGCACCTCAGGCACGGTGACCAGCCGGCCCGCGGTGGAGGCCAGCGCGGCGCCGCCCGAGATGACGGCGTTGGCGTCGACGACGGCCACGGCCAGCCCGCTCGAGTTGGCGCAGCTGGACACGATCCGGCTCACCGCCTGCGCGGACGACTCCTTGGCCACCGTCTCCCGCCGCGCCGTCGCGGCCGCGCCCCACGCCACGGGGGCCCCGCCGCCGGCAGGAGCGGCGGGAGGCACCGGGGGCGGGAAGGCCGCGTCGCCGGCCGCCGGGCCGAGGGCCGGCCACGCCTCTTCCATCGCGGAGGAGGGAGGGGATCGGGCGGGGATGCGGCGGCGGGGGTGGCGGCGCGCTAGGGCTTTGGGGTTCCGCTTTTACTTATTTTGGGGGCTAAATACGCTGGCTGTGTTTGCACGGAGCACCCCGGAGAAATGCTAAATCAGCAATTCACCATGGAGGCGCACGTCGGCTGGGCCTCTGAGAATAACTGGAAGATGAGGGACCTGTACAGATAATATCCATCCCCACCCACGATATAACGGCGTTGAGACGGATCCATTCCCTCCCCTCTCCCTCCGCCGCATCCATGGCCGCCACCAAACCCTAGCCCAGCCCAGCCCAGCCCGCCCGCCGCCATCCCCACCCCCTCCCCCTCCCCCTCCCCGCCAGATCTAGGTGTTGCCCGCACGCCGCACCTTTCGCCGCCGGTAGTGCCCCAACCCTCCCTCTCCTCACTCCCCCAGCCCGAGTCCCCTCAGATCCGATGGGCACGCACCTCCACCTCCAAGGTGCGATTGGTTCGGTTACCCCTCCTATGGTACTCTAGTCGTTGTACGCCTAGTGTGCTTTGCTCAGTGTTCGTTCGTGGATTGGATTGGATTAGATCGGGGATCACTTGCGCGGTAGTGTGCTTCGCTTCTAGGGTTTGGCGTGGTTGGTGTGAGGTAGTGGTAGCAGTGACCGTTCCGCAATCCTGGATTTGAGCTAGTTGATTGTGCACGGTGGGGCTGGCGATTGTTTTGCCGTGATGTTTCCACTAGGACGGTATATGAGCGACGGGTCTGCCCGACCCGCCGCGTGATCATACCCAATCTGAGACTAATATCTGAGCAAACACAGCACCCTTCCTTCACAGCGTTTTTTTGTTTCCATGCGTTGAAATGTATAGCATAGCATACACTTCGCTTGTATCTTTCTTGTGCTGGATTAATTTTCTTGCTGTGATGAATCGCAAGGACGGTATCTGAGCAAGGGCGGCTCTTGAAAAAGACCCCCTTCCTTGATTACACACCCTGAACTGATCATAAATTCTGAGCAAACGCACTTACATGGTTCCCATCATGGTGTTTTTTTGTTTTTGTTTTTCTCGCATCAAAATGTGAAACATATGCTTTGCTTATACCTTGTGTTAGCCTGATTGTTTGCTGTGATGAATCACAAGGACGGTATCTGAGCAAGGTGGCTCTTGAAAAAGGGCCTCCTTCTTTGATTACACACCCTGAACTGATCATAAATTCTGAGCAAACGCACTCCCATGGTTCCCATCACCGCGTTTTGTTTTTCTTCTTTTGCATTGAAATGTTAAACATATGCTTAGATGGCATCTTGTGTGAACTTGATTGTTTGCTGTGATGAATCACAAGGACGGTATCTGAGCAAGGTGGCTCTTGGAAAAGGGCCTCCTTCCTTGATTATACACCCTAAACTGATCATATATTCTGAGCAAAACATATTTAATTCGGAATTGAACATTGGATTCAGTGGGTCGCTTTACAATGTCTTTTTGTTTCTTTTGTCGTGCAACCTTTCTTGTTTGAAATGTAAACCATCTAGTTCGCATAAGTGTGACTAGCCTTTTTTTTTTTTTGCTGTGATGAATCACAAGGACGGTATCTGAGTAAGGTGGCTCTTGAAAAGGCCCTCCTTCCTTGATTATACACCCTAAACTGATCTTAATTTCTGAGCAATCACCCTTCCATGTTTCTTTTTTGTTCTCTTGCATGGAAATGTAAACCATGGACTTTGCTGGGTTTACTGGTAGCATAAGTATGACTAGTTTTCATAGCTATTGTGTGCTTTCATGTTTGCTGTGATGAATCGCAAGGACGGTATCTGAGTAAGTTGGCTCTTGAAAAAGGCCACCTACCTTGATTATGCATCCTAAACTGATCATATATTCTGAGCAAGCATCTGAAAACATGAATTGAAGAGTGATCCACAATGACTAAAGTGTGTCGCTTTTCAATACCTTCTCTTCTTTTGAAGCGCATCTTTTCCTGCTTGAAATGTAAGTCCATGTACTTTGCTAGGTTCATGGGCTGTGTAACCTTCATCTGCTTATTTGTTTGCTGTGATGAATCACAAGGACGGTATCTGAGTAAGGGTGGCTCTTGAAAAAGTCCTCCTTCATTGATTACACATCCTAAACTGATCATAAATTCTGAGTGAACATGCGCAAACCTGAATTCATTTGCAATCCACATGCTCTTCTTGCATTTTGAGCAGAATTACATGATTTTTTTGACGTTTCACATATTAAATAATAGCTCATCTTGCCGTCATTCGGTGTTTGCTTTGTCATCCTTACAATGTTTTGACTCTTCAATGAGTGATTTAGCATCCTAAACTGATCAAATATTCAGAGCAAAGTGCTGTAATTGAATTATGGAAGAACGAATATATTTCCTTTTTGCTTGTTTGCTGTGATGTGATCACAAGGACGGTATCTGGGAAAGGTGTCTCTTAAAAAGTGCTCTTTCATTGATTATACATTCTGAACTGATCAAATTTACTGAGCAAATGGAGTTCAGACCTGCTTGTTAGTAGTGCCATTAAAGTATCTGCTTTGTTTCCCAGTTTTTGTGCTTCTTTGCTGTGATGAGATCAAAGGACGGTATCTGAGAAAGATGTACTTCATAAAGTCCTCTTTCCTTGATTATACCTCCAAAACTGATCAAATTTTCTGAGCAACGATGTGCGTAAACAATTATTGCAACTAATATTTTGTTACTTGAAAAAACAAGGGATCCACTGTATTCACCGTTTTAGTGTGGTGCTGTCCACCCATTTAAGAATCACTATTACAGAAGTTAACAGATAATTCCTTTTAGTTTCATTTTATTTCTGCTTGTTTGCTGTGATGAGATCACAAGGACGGTATCTGAGAAAGGTGGCTCTTTAAGAAGTTACCCTACCTGATTATAAATCCTAAACTGATCAAATTTTCTGAGCAAATGTGCCTGTTAAGAATGAAACAATGATTATAATATTTTTGGTAACAAGGTTTGTCAGTAACACTATGTTATCATAAATACTTGTTGACTGTTCCTCTTTATTTTAGTAGTGCCATTGGAAAATTGCGTGTTTCTGGACAAACTCACCACCTCTTGATTTCTGTGTTGTGCATGTAACTTATTTTTTCCATATCCTTGATTGAGTTGAATTCCACCAAATGGGTTTTAGGCACTTTGTCCAACTCCATTTGCTTTTGCAATTTCAGATATCAAATTTGACTTAAATTATTTGTCTACATAAGGTTATGTTTTATGGCTTCAATTTGAACAGCTGTCTCTTTCTCACCTGCTTTATTCTGTGTTACTAGGATGAACCATCACCTTGAAAGTAGTGATTACCAGAAGCTCTTCTGTAGGAAGATGGAATCTGCTGAGCTCCAGACTCCACTTCTACATGGTCTTCCGGACGAGATCGCTCTTCTTTGCCTGGCAAGGGTTCCTCGGCAGTATCACAATGCTCTCAGATGTGTCTCGAGGGGATGGAAGGCATTGTTATGTAGTGAAGAGTGGCACTCTTACCGCAAGAGGAACAACTTGGATGAGTCTTGGATATATGTGATCTGTAGGGGTACAGGTTTCAAATGCTATGTTCTTGTTCCTGACCCTACGACCCGGTGCTTGAAAGTCATCCAGGTCATGGAACCTCCATGCTCAGGGCGGGAAGGCGTTTCCATAGAGACCTTGGACAGGAGGTTATTTCTTATGGGTGGTTGTAGTAGTTGGCTAAAGGATGCTACTGATGAAGTGTATTGTTACGACGCTGCTTCAAATCACTGGAGCAAAGCAGCACCAATGCCTACTGCTAGGTACTCCTTCAGCTTCGGTTCACTGTTTGTTTTTTCCATTACATATGTGGCCTAGCATCCTAGTAACTATGGGCGATCCACTTATGTGCTGCTGTTTTGATTTCAGGTGCTTCTTTGTAACGGCAGCTCTGAATGACAAGATTTATGTTACCGGAGGACTTGGATTGACAGACAAGTCACCTAATTCTTGGGACATCTATGACAAAGCCACAGACTCGTGGTTCTCGCACAAGAACCCGATGCTCACCCCTGACATCGTCAAATTTGTGGCATTGGATGATGAGCTGGTGACCATCCACAAGGCGTCCTGGAACAGGATGTACTTTGCGGGTATATACAACCCGGTCGACCAGTCCTGGAGGGGCAAGGAGAATGAGATTGCCCTGTGCTGGTCCGGCCCGACGGTCGTCGTTGACGGGACGCTCTACATGCTCGACCAGTCCCTCGGCACCAAGCTGATGATGTGGCTGAACGAGACTAAGGAGTGGGTGATGGTTGGCAGGCTGTCGGACAAACTCACGCGCCCGCCATGCGAGCTTGTGGCCATCGGCAGGAAGATCTATGTGATCGGCAAGGGGCTGAGCACGGTGACCATCGACATGGACACGGCGGCCAGGGTGGACGGGTTCCTGGTGACGTCATCAACGGGCCCGCTGATGGAGCATGACTTCTCGCCGGAGAAGTGCAGTGTCATCACCATCTGAAAACCGGCACTAGCTGGGTAGCTTGTACCGTGAACTGAAATAACAGTGGACGTTTTTCTTTTCTTGTGGCTGTATATCGACTTCTGTATTTTTGTGAGATGGCTGTACATCGACTTTTAACTGTAACATGAGGAAAAAAAAAGCTCAGGACGTTTGTACTTGTGGAATGTGAATAAATTCTGATCGTAACTGGTTTTTTATTTTGCTCTGTTCACGTTCCCATTATGGCAACAGTTGATAGCTGAAACAATGTCATGCGAGTAAAGCTGAGGAGGTGTTTGGCTACAGAAATTGTAACGGCAATGTTAACGTAATCAGATCACAGTGTTTAAAGAGGTGTAATGAGTTTTTTCCAAGTCTGTTTGGTTCACGTTCATGTAAAGGAATTGATTACCATTGCTCTGTTCTTCCTGCTCGGCCCTGCTGCTCGCCGGCCGCTATCCTTCCTTCTCTTCCTCGAACCCACAGCCAAGCAGGATCTCAAGTGCCCGCCGGCCGTCCCCGAGATCAAGTGCCGCCGGCCGCTCGGCCCGAGAGTAAAGCTGAATGTTCTTCCCCGAGATCAAGTGCCGCCGGCCGCTCGGCCCCGAGAGTAAAGCTGAATGTTGCAACGGTTGACATACTGGCCATCCCAGCCGGGCACACTGGAAGCCATTAGGTGAGAGAACACTCACGGTAAGCAGTTTGGTTCGGCCAAGTTTAAACCAAATTCCCAAAAGCATCTCATTCCCCAAGTTCCAACCAAATTCCCAAAGCATCTCATTCCCCGGAAAATTGCACTCTCTGACTAGTGACACTCATCATTCTCATCATTGTTGCCCTCCTCGCACATTTGGTTGTGCTTTCTCCATCTAGCAACTAAACGTGATTCTGCTATACAAGGTAGTAGTTATTTATAGAAGGTCAGTGAATGGACTTGATGTGTGGCCCAGACATTATTTCTTTACCGATTTCACATGACGGTTGTTGTGGCCAATCATTTCTACCCCTTGTGAAATTTATTCCGATAGCAGGTGATGTAATTGTTGACGATTTGTGGTGCCTATCTCTTTTTTTTTTTAACACAATACAGACGCAAGCGCTCATACATATGCGCATACACTCACTCCTATGAACGCACACACGCACACCCTACCCCTATGAGCACCTCCGAGAGACTGAGCCGGCATATCATCTTGAGATTTATGAAGCCACCGTAGGCGCCTCGTTGTCGACGGGAACGTCTCCTCCCACTGAATGCGCATCGCCGGAAATCCTGAAATAAATCCAGGAATAATGCGAGCACCAGGACTTGAACCCTGGTGGGCTGGGAATACCACAGTCCCTCTAACCATCCAACCACAGGTTGGTTCGCATTTGTGGTGCCTATCTAAACGATTGCGAAGTGGAACAATAGAGAAATAAAACTCTTTTTTTTTTTAAAAGTCTATTTTACTCCCCTAAACAAGTGGGTGGTTCACTTTACCCCCTGATCTATTTTTTGGCTCCTTCTAGACCCCAAACAAAACCAAACCGGACAAAACACCCCCCCGGCTGGTTTGTCTCCATTCGATGCTGATGTGGCACAGTCCAACGGCGGTTTTGACCGGGGTGGGGCCTACTTGTCAGGTTGGACTGTTAAACGCTGTCGTTCCCCGTTTCGATCTGGATCAGAAATCCCCTTCTTCTTCTCCCCCTTGTCGCTGTCGATGGCTCCCTCGGGGCAGCGCTGAACTCCGACCAGCAACGGTGGTCGGAGTGTTGGTGGCGGCGGCGGCGGTGCAACCCGTGAATCTTCCCCGACCTGTTCCTTCTCCCGCGGCCGCTGTCCTCCCCCGTCGGCTCTGTCTGATTTCGCGGCGGCGCAGACGAACTGAGGTGAGTCCCATCCCTCACATCCCCTTCCCTTGGTGTAGCATACAGTCTTAGTTAGGTCTGTACTTGCTCTGCTCTAGTTGCTGTAGAAATATCAGTTATCTGCTGTATGTAGGTTCTAATTGAAGATTGAATGCTGTTTTAATCTGTAGGTTAAGCAATGGATAATCTAGATTGGTTAGGCATCCGTTTCTTTTACATTGGCCAATTTGAGAAGTCAAACAAGCAATTGTCATATGTTGGTGGTAATATACAGCTCACATCTGTTGAGAGGTACAATTTATCCTTAGCTACTGTCAGGGAGCAGTTAGCAGATATAAAGATGGTCTACCATGGTGAAGACCTAACAGACAAGCACAGGTTGTACTGTTTGTTTCCTGAAAAAAATGTTAGGGATGGGCTGAGACGACTGGACAGTGATGGAAGTGTGTTGTTCATGGATAAGTGTATTACAGATTGTGGGGTTGTGGATGTCTATGTGAATTATGAAGATGATGTTGATGAAGATGGACAGAACAGTTTGTCTAATATTGGAGAGAAAGAGGAAGAGGAAACTAATGCTGCTATTGAAGAAGAGAAGTCAGAAGAGAAGAGTGACTGTGATTGGGAAGATGAGCATGACAATTGCTCTGCTGAGGATGACCTGGAGCACAGTTCAGAGGAAGATGGGGATGAGCCTGACAAGACTGAGTATGCCCAGGAGGGACAGGAGGAACAACCCAGCCTAGAAGGGGAAGGCCTCCAAAACAAGCAAACAGAACACCTGGTGCTAGTTCTAGTCAGACAAGGAGGAAATCTACAAGGATTAGCATGTTTGATGAACTGAGGGGTTAAGCAGGAAACTTTCTGTTGTTTACAGCCTTCAAATTGTTAGTAGGTTGCTGGTGCTGTGCTAGTTTCATGAACTTGTGTTTGATGAACTTATGTTTGTTACTGTTAAGCTGCAGAATGTGTGTTAAGTTGCAAAATGCTACTGTTTACTATGTTATCTTTTGAAAGAAATTTCCTTTTGATAGAAGCTTGGCAAAATATGCTCTCTTTTGGCACAAACAAAGAAGCTCACAATTGTACCATTTCACTAGACAACATAGTACCATCACATTACACAAATATTTGGCACAGTTTTGGCACAAATTTAGGACACAACAAGCAGTACAGTTGCTTCACCACAACAACCAGCACAAAGTAGAACTTAACACACAGTACAACACTACAGATTCTTAACACATAGTACAACAAACCAAGTGCCAAAGTGCCAAATAACAGGATACAAACTCAAACTGCTTCAGCACCGTCAGTGCCATCGATCTTGCCCAGCACAGTCTTGAAGATATGCTTGCGAGTCAGGTCCTCGCCTTCTCCTGGCAGCCACTCATCAGGCAGTCCTTCAGCAAGCAGAGGACCACGATCGACAACCTCCTTCATGTGGCAAATGACAGGATACAGTAAGCTGTTCTTCTTCCTCGACGACGACGGTCCATAGTCACCCAATTCAAATTGCATTGCTTCATACTCATCCATGGACTCGGGTGGCTTGTTTGTCAGCTTCGGCTCAGGTATCTCCACTGTCACCACCTTGCCAACAAAGAAAGGGTCACGAAGCCAAGCCATTACCTCGAGCTCGCGGCGGCTTGCCGGCGGCAGGATCTCGATCAGCTCGCCACCCAGCTGCTTGAGAACATCTTTCACAGACGCCGTCCTCCAGGCCTGGTTAGGGAGGCCTTCGAAGCCGACCTTGCTCTTGTACTCCAGAGCACCTGGCTGAGCACGAACCATTGTGCACCATCGCGAAAACTGAATCCAACGCCGGCAACACTTGATCTTCGTTGACGAAAGGAGCGCACCTCAGAGCACTTCTCCTCCGTCGAGAAGGTCAGCCACAGGTCGTGTGGTGGGCACGCGACCTCGATGACCACCTCGGACGGCACCACCCCGCAACGCTGCTGCAAGGTCGCCAGCATGGCTGCCGGCGTCACTGTCTGCTCGCCATCTCCGACCGCAGTCGCCAGAAGCACGTACCGCCCGAAGCGCAGCTCCAGCGCATCCATGGCCGGAGTGCGCGAGATCAGCACATGGCTCGCCTCTCGACGGAGCTCCGGCTCTCCTCGCCGCCACACCTCCTGCGGGAACCGCCGGTCCAGCAAGCTACGGCTCGCCTGGGCTGCTGCGACGACCGGGGCTGCGCCTCCATCGACGCCGGCGGCGCTCACGCCGTCCGGCGACACAGTGCTGGAGCTCACGCTACTGCCGCCCATGGAGAATAGGTTTAGGGATTTGGACTGGGAAGTGGGGGATTTCTGATCCAGATCGCAACGGGAACGGCAGCTCTATAACAGTCCAACCTGACAAGTAGGCCCCACCCTGGTCAAAACCGTCGTTGACTGTGCCACATCAGCATCGAATGGAGACAAACCAACCGGGGGGGGGGGGTGTTTTGTCCGGTTTGGTTTTGTTTGGGGTCTAGAAGGAGCCAAAAAATAGATCAGGGGGTAAAGTGAACCACCCACTTTATTCAGGGGAGTAAAATAGACTTTTTTCCTTTTTTTATGAGAAAGTAGGATAATATCCTACTGTATAGGAGTATTAAAAATTTATAAGTATGTGACAGTGACTGCGAACTAGAACAACAAGCATGGCTATAGTTTACGTATGTTCCAGCATTCAAAGTTCTGAACCTGCTGTGATAAAGGAGCATTGCAACAAACAAGGACAAAGTTTTGTGTCTTGCTCCGACAACAGAAACAACAAATTGACCAAAAGTGGAGCAAAAAAAAGTACCGTGTACTGCTCTGACATTTGGTGAAACATGACTTGGGGCAGACCGAGTGTCGGCATTGCACGTGGTTGTTCGCGCTTGTTGGAGTTTCAGCGAGTCGCACATTGTCTCTCGCACCTCTACTTGCGTCTAGCCGTCCGGAATCCCTGCCCATTCGTACAGCGAAACGAAGTTGGTCGTGGGCGGGGCGGATGGCGGCTTCTCGGCGGCAGGTGGATGCGGCCGGGGCTGCAGCGGAGGGGATGCATCCATGTCTAAGTCAACCAACTCCTTGGCCGTAGCTTCCCTCTCACGATGCCAGGTGATCCACTCTATCCAGGCAACATTATCCACCTTAGAGCTTACCTCCACGGGCGAGACGAAAACAGACTCCGCTGAGGCATCATCCATGGCGGCGGTGGGGACGGGGTACTCGGCGATGACATCTATGATGACGTACGAGGGCGACGGGCCGGATTAGGGCAAGGGCGGAGGACGGCGACGGCTTGGACGTGAGGGGAGGGTGATCGATTTGGTGGACTTGGTCAATTTGGTGGAATTTGTGATGGGTCCGGTCTATCAGGTCCGATGTGGTGGACGTGCCCTAGTGCATTCGGACATCCCCATATCCTCACTAGATAAGGGTTAGATATGATGGAAATCAGTCAGCCCGGACGAATATGTCCGATTTATGAAGGGCGGTTGGGTCATGATTTCTTGACCAATCACTGACCCAGTTGTCCGCCCGGACGTATAGGGGCAATATAAGAGGTCTGGCTATAGTAGATGCTCTAAGCCAACACAAAATATGAGTACAAAGCATTATCAAATTGTCAATTATTGACGGAACGATGGTGGTCGACTGACCATCACAAGCACAAACTATTACTTATCTTCGATTCTATAGGACCAGTAATTCTTATTTCATTCTTTTACAAGCTGTACATTGACTTAACCGTAAGATGGGGAAAGAAAAGCTGAGGTTGTTTATTCCTCGGTGAGTTGTATGTTTGTACTTGTTGAATGTGTGGCTCTGTCCTGTTCACATTATGTCAACAGTTTCCACCCCGTCCCCTCGTTGAAAACCAAATGTCACGATTTAATGGATAGTATGGATTTCGCCTCCACATGAGAGTAAAGTTGAATGTCGTGACAGTTGACAAACATTGCTTCACTGCTCATCATGGCCACACACTGGAAACCATTAGGTGAGAGAACACTCACACTCTGCTGAGTAGTCACAGTAACTCTAGAAGAGGATTGTTCATCAAATCTGGTCCCCCGAGCGCGAGCCCTAGGCCTGGATCTAGGAGAAGGAAGACCGCCACCACCACCCGCACCCCGCCGCCAAACGCCAACCGTTGCCACCATAGCCGCGACCACACCGACGACCCGTGCATCCACCGAGAGCCCCAAAACGACTGGAGCAGGGTCGAGCCCCAGCCAGTGCAGCCGACATGGATACTAGCACCGAACCACCGCCATGGGAGCCCCCCCGCCGCCCGCAACACCGACAGGCGACAGCCAGATTTGGCCGAGCCATATTAAGCCGGCAGAACCGCCACGGGAGTGCCACGCACGTAGCCCTCCACGCCTTGGCTAGTCGCCGGAGGGAGTAGCAAGTCCGCAGACCCGCCAGCGCACCACCACCGCTCGACGGAGAGAACCCCGTGCCTGCCTCCAACGCGCGAGGGGAGAAGAGGTCCTGCCGCCGCCGAGGCCGACCGGGCTTTGCCCGGCGGCGAGGAGGGGCCGAGGAGGAGGGAGCCTAGGCCGGTGGTGCGGAGGTTGGCACTCCCGGTCGCCACATGGGAGCGAAGCGGGAGGGTGGGTGAAGGGCCGGTTACCAAATGAACTATTTTTGTACCGTGCGGCCTGGTTGGGTGTGGTGCAGGCTACCAAACACGTCTGTATAGTCGTGAGCAAAATAAGAATTAATATATAGTCTCGTGGTATGTCAATTTTCTCCTTGGATTTTCAAGTATGGAAAAGATGATTTCTGAACGGGGTTAAAATGGTCTTTTTTCTTCTTCTGTGTTGTGTTAAACTATAAAACGAAATACGTAGAAGTCGCTACCGAACGCAATCCCCTTTGTCAGTTCCCACTTCCCACCGGAAGTTTCTCCGCTCGCCGGCGCCGGCGCCGGCGCCGCCTGCACCATGCTCCGCCTCCTGAAGTGCATCCTCACCCAACAGCTCTCTTCCCCCTCCGCCTCCACCATACCGCCTTTCTTCTCCCTCCGCCTCCTCTCAACCGCGGCGCCCCCCGTTCTTGCAAACCCCGGCGCCGGCGGCTTCGCCGTCCAGGACTACCTCGTCGCCACCTGCGGCCTCACCCGAGCGCGAGCACTCAAGGCGTCCACGAGTCTCTCCCACCTCAACTCCCCCACCAAACCCGACGCCGTCGTCGCCTTCCTCGCCGGCCTCGGCTTCTCCAGGGCCGACGTCGCCGCCGCCGTGGCGAGGAACCCCAATTTACTCTGCGCCAAAGTGGAGGGTACCCTTTCCCCCATCGTCGCCGGGCTCACCGGCCTCGGCCTGTCGCATTCCGAGATCGCGCGCCTCGCCTCGCTCACCGACTACTGCTTCCGCACCAAATCCGTGGTCTCCAAGCTGCGCTACTACCAGCACCTCTTCGGCTCCTCCGACAAGCTCCTCCGGGTGCTCAAGCTCAGCCCCCGCCTTCTCTCGTGCAGCATCGAGACGGTGGTCGAGCCCAACATTGCGTTCCTGCGGGAGTGCGGGGTAGATGTTCGACATATTGCCTCGCTGTGCGTCAATGTGCCGAGGCTTCTGACCACCAACCCCAAGCGCGTCCGGGCGATGGCAGCGTGCACCGAAGGTGTAGGCGTGCCCCGTGGCTCTGGGATGTTTAGGGAAGCGCTGCAGGCCGTCGCGTTCCTCAGCGAGGAGGAGATCGCCGCGAAACTGGAGTACCTGAAGAGCACGTTCAGGTGGTCCGATGCCGAGGTGCGCATTGCTCTGTCTAGGTATCCATCGTTGCTGAGGAGATCAAAAGACATGCTCCTGCGTAAGTCCGAGTTCCTTATCTCTAAGGTGGGGTTGGAACCGGCCTACATTGCTCGTCTGCCAGTAATGCTCTGTCTTAGCCTGGAGGGCCGGCTCAGGCCCAGGTACTACGTTATAATGTTTCTTACGGTAAATGGATTGGTCAAGCGCGTCCCCAAGTACTATCCAATCTTCAAGGCAACCGAGGAGGTATTCTTCGAGGCGTATATATGCCCTCATAAGGACGCTGCACCACACCTCGCTGAGTACTATGCCACAGCTTGCCGAGGGGAAGTGCCCACTGGATTCACATTGACGGGAACCAAGAATGGGCTATGAAAATTGGGACTGCGTATGGCACAACAAAAATTTCTCTCCGTGTGGTAAGTTGCTAATTCCTGTCGAGGTGTTCTTTGCCTTAGTGGATGTTGTTTGTCTGCTGTTGACTGTTATAGAGTATGTCTGTTCGATACTTGTTTGGTCGTTGCTAATGTATGATGAAACTGATAATTTGATTCCTGAATCCTGATATGTTAATGCCATCATGTGTCCCTGAGGTTGATCCAAATCTAAGATAACGTACATGTAAAAGGGTGTGATATATGTAAATCCTTAGACGGCTGCAAGCCTTCAGCTTGCATTCTGTTTTCTTAACATTCTTAAGCTAGATGATGTACTCCTTTATGAGATGCATGAAGATTGCAATGATAATTGGAATGCACCTCAGCAACTCTGTAGGGTGCAAGAAGTTCAACTCAATATTTTCATAGCTCTGTACTATGTCCTTATCTCCAATAATATTATGCTAATTCAGCAACTCTGTAGGCTGCAAAGATTTATGTTAACCCGGAATAAAAAAAAAGTTCACTTAATAGTTGTTGCTTTTATCTTATGAATTTATGAGAAACTTCATATTTGTCTACAGTGACCATATTGAGCAGAATGCAATGTGGATTTCACGAGATTGGTGCTTCTGATAAGTTGGTTTACTTAAATTAAATTTAGGAATGGGAATGCAATATGGCTTCCTATGTTGGGCAGAATTAGGATTTCTCTATAAGATGAAGCTCCTGTCTTTTTGGGGGATAAAAGACGCATGTACCTCTATTATTTCACTATGCAATCTTTGCACTGTTTTGCTAAAAAAACGTTTGTACTCATGTTTCTGGTAAGTATTTGTTGGTCGGTTTCTGTATCGTGCTTATATAGATATTTTTTTAAGCCCGTCAAAAGTTCAATCTTCAATTGTTCTTAACAGATGCTTTGATACCTAAGCTTGCAAATTATATACACATTTATACATTATACTCAATGCTTGTTCAGTGCCTAGCATGGCTATAGTTTACACTTGTCCCAACGTTGAAAGTTGTGAACCTGTTGAGATAATGCCGAGCAACAACATCTAACCTTTTTCAGGCGGTCAATGGATCAGATTCAACAATACGTTAGGCGCTTTTTCTTGCTGGGAATGATGCATTAGGCTTTAATTAAACAATATCTAGCCTTTTTCAGGCGTGCTATCCTCCTGACTGCTCGCCCGAGCCACTCTCGCGAGCGGCAGGGCGAAAACCTAGCCGCCGCCTGCCAGTTCTCCCTCCTCGCCTCTCCCCCTCCCCACCGCCGCTGGAGGGCGCCACCGGGCGAAGCCTCGCTGGCGTCGGTGGCGGCGGGATTCCTCTCCCGCCTCCCCTGGGCCTGTGGCGCGAGTCAAATGGTCAGGCGAGGTGCGCGGCGCTTGCGCAGGGCGGTGCGGCGGCGCCTCGGGCTGCCGTGCGGCGGGCGCAGCGGGACGACGGCGCGGCGGCGGCTGCGTGGAGCTGGTGGCGGGGCGTGCTGGCGCGTTGGGGGCTGCGTGGCAGCAGTGGCTGCTTCGTCAGATCCGGTGGCCGACAATGAGGGCTACGGCGGCGCGGGCTGGGGGCGGCTGCCGGCTTGGCTGGGCCGGCCCCTGGCGTGGTGGAGCTGCTCTTCGATGGGGCGGCTGCATCGGGCGGATCGCGCGGGATGGTCCCGGTCGGATCCCGCGGGATCTGGCGCTGGGGTTCCTTTCGGCGGCGAGGGCTGGGTCCAGCAGGAGCCGCGGGCGGCCGGCGTTGCCGTGCTTAGGGGTGGCAGTGCTGGTGGCGTGGTTGTGGCGGTGGCGGTGCATGTGCGTCGTGGGGTCCGGCCGGGCCTCGTTCCCGACTTGGGCGTCGGTGTGCGGCGCGGGCGGGCTGTTCGTGGCTCTTCCTTGGATGCGGTGGCAGAGGTTCTCTCCCCTTCTTCGACGGACGTGCGCCGTCAGTGGCCTCTCGCTGGTCGGTGCCAATGGTCGTGGTGGGGCGAAGCAGAGTGCTTCGGGTGGGAAGGTCGGTAGGATGGGGGCTTCGACGAGGTCGAGCCGCCCGTCTACGGTCAGGGCCATGTGCCGCTCCTTCCTTCCCACTTCCCCAGCCTGGTGGTTGTTGGTTACTGACTCGGTGTTCTGAGGCGGGACGGTCGTTGCAGTTTCCGGCGATGGTTGGGGTTTACACTATCCAAAGCTTGCTCCTTTGATGATTCCAGGACGGTCTGGATGCAGGGCGGCGGCCCTGGTGGTGGGAGGCGTGTTGGTCTTGGGTGGATTGCACGGCACGGGTGCAGGCGGGCAGACATGGCTGCTCGGGCGGCAAGGATGCGGGTGGTTGGCGGAGTGAGGTTGCGTCGGAGGGATCGGTGCACCGGGGTACATCACTTGCCCAGTCTCTGTAATGGCCGACGGTGGCGGCGTCCGTGGACGTCGTATCCTCCCTGTAGGCTCCGTCGCGGTGCTCCCTCTCCCTTCAGGTTACTCCGGGTGAAAACTTGATCCGCGGGATCGGACATTGGCGGCTTTGGTCGTTCCCTTGTTGGAGGCATCGTTTTGGAGTCCTCACTCCGCCGTCGGCCATCTCATTTCTCCTCGGTGGATTGCTCATGGTGATCTCCGTCGGCTCTAAGCGACGCTTCTTTGTTCGTCTTTTGGGTGCTTTGTAGTCGTTGGAGTGGTGTGTTGGTGCCCGGCACCCTTGTATCTAGCCTTGGGTGTGTGGTGTGTGTAGTGGGGTGTGTGTTTGTATCGGCTCGTGGTTGTAATCGATGATGGATGCTTTATAATATAAAGCGAGGGGAAACCTTTTTTCGTCAAATTGACAGAAAATCTGGAAAAAAAAGAAAGGAAGCACATCGTGCATTTACATGCATGATGGCAGTGTGTTTCTTGATATAACTATAACTGCAAATGATATCTGTTGATTTCTGAAAGTATGCACCGCGATCCTCTCTGGCGGATGACCCTTGCTGAAAAATTGCAATATCTGTTCTATTTTGAATTTTAAGAGGCAGAAGTGTGTGATCATCACAGTGCAGATCAATGTCTTAAATGAATCTGCCATGCTGCCCTAGCTACTATATATACACACTAAACCTCTATTGATCTAACTACCTACTTTTATAAAGCTGACCTGAAAGGTTCAGATTTATCATTATACGTGTGGCTTCTGTTTCGCACCTGGGAATGAGAGAAGTCAGTTTTCTCACTGGAAAATGGAACGGTGCCATCCTCTACACCAGAAGAAAACTAGAGCCAGTTGAGCATTAGCCTGTCATCTTGGCCTCAACAACCACCATGGAATATATCTGAATGATGGAAAGCATTGAGGGCTGAGGCAGAACCAGTTCATTCTCCGCGTTGATGGCCTACAGCAATTCAGTTGAACGTATTCATAACTTGTCCTCGTAGTTGGTCCAAGCATTCTTCAGCACCCTCCATGGAATTTCAGTGAAGGTCAGTTTTGACCACTGTACTTTTATGAAAGGAACATATGGTGTGGAAAATCTCAAATTCACCCATCTTTGAATTCGATCGAAGGAAACATGGAAGCAGCAAACGGACGGGAGTGACAGGACAGGCATTTGTGAACCTGAACGGAAAGTAACACTACATCAGAGAGAAATGCAAAAACCATAGTTTGAAATAGCCCGCTATAGCCTTTTCAGCAGGGTGCCGCTAAATGGTCGCCTTCACAAATAGCCCGCTATAGCCCGATATAGCTCTGCTATAGCTGATTTGGAGGCCCGCCGCTATTTTCCATAGCCCGCTATTTAAAACATTGGCAAAAACTAGATGAAAATAAAAGAACTTATCAGAGCCAGGTTTCGATCCTGGGACGACCTATGGGTTATGGGCCCACCACGCTTCCGCTGCGCCACTCTGATCTTGTTGCAATGGTTACGAGTTCCTTGTACTTCTCTCCTCAAGAAAGGAGAAGGAAACCTCGACCTTGGGTACTCAGGTACTTCTCCGGATCTTGTTGTAATTTGCCGGACCGCACACGCTCACGGTCAGAATGGTACATTACGTTTGTCTTGCCATCTTGGTGGCTATTGGACGAATTAGGCTCTTCGTGAACCACTTCAGTGAAAACGTTTCCTAGTAACTAGTTTCCTTCCTGGTGCTCGTACTTGGGCAGAAGTAGCAACAACAGCTGCTATTTGCAGCACCTTGGCTATTATTGATTCCAGCACCGAGTATCTTCCTCATGCAGGTGCTTATCATCCTGATGCTTCGCATGCTCACATTGGAAGGGTGAAAACAGAGAGGGGGGGGGGGGGGGGGGGGGGGGGGGGTCCAGATCAGATCTCGCATGCCGCATTAGGCAGATGTTCAAGAATGAACAACACTGCCTAGAAGGTGTGCAGTGCAAGTGAGCCTCATCTCGGTGGTCAATTTCTCCCACTCTACTGAAGCACAAGCCACTGTCACAACCTATGTACTCCATTAGGAATATTTGTAGTCGCAACATAAAGTTCCATTTCCTTCTAGATGAAGATATACTCCTTTTATAGCCGGTAGTTGCATCTAGAATTCACGGTCCAGAGCTGAGATAGAGGGAACAGTAGTAAAGTTATGAACCAACAACCACTTCTACACGCATTTTATTTAGTCACTTTCTTCAAGTATACACCTTTGAACACATGTGCTTTAAATGGCCCTTAAGATACCAAGGACATCTCCAACAACGTTCATCAAACAGACTCCCCAAAATGTCCATGGGCAGGTCAGGTCCGTGTCTGGACGTGTCCGCAAACATCCGGGCCAGACAAACGCCATCCAACCCTATCTCTCAAACAAGACGGACAAGGACACCGAGCCATTCAACGTTGATCATACTAGTTCATAGGATTTTTACCACGCAAAAAATCCCTAAAACTACTAAAAACAATTAAATCCCACTCCTTCACGTCAGCGGTGAGATCGACATCCCCCACGCCCCACCCACCTTGTCGTCATTGGCCGCTGGCGAGAACTCACCAGAGTCATCGACGTGCGCTTCTTTGGCATCGTCATCGTGCTGCTCCGCCTCCTCGTCGTACTCAGCCTCGAGCTCCTTGAAGAGCTAGATGTACGATGCCTCGTTGATGCGGAACTGGCAGCGCTCGTGGTCAACCGTGCGGGGGCTTTGGACCGGCAAGAGCACTACCCGATTCTCGTTAATGATCTCCAGGTCCACGAGGAAGGCCAAGACGGCAGTGACATCCGCGAGCTCCACCTCCATTTGTGTAACGCCTCCTCTAAGGGCGCCTCCTTGATAACCCCCAAATGCAGGAAGTTACTATAGAACTTTCCAATGTGGAGGTGGTAAGTATGGAGGGTCGATGTCCCAAAAGAGCTAAAGGTAGGATACATATTCTTTCAGATTCTATTTGCCAATGATACAACCTTTCTCACACTAAATGTTTGCTTTACCTAGACTCTCTAACTAGGTGATGACGAGCTTGGTGTTGGCACTCATGGAGGTAAGCATCTCCCGCTACACGTTTGCTGAAATTTGAGGTGGGCTTTAGGCCCATCTAGCAATTTCTGAAAATCTCCAAGGGCCCATGTGGATTTATTGGCACTAGGTGTAGTGGAAAATTTAGTCCCACCCCGGAAGTTGGAGAGGAGTTGGACCTCCTTATAAGGGTTTCTCTTTCACATGCTATTGGAGCTTGAGAAAAGAAGAGGCCCTCGCGCACTCCTCCTCCACCGCCCGCCTCGCCACGCCGCGGGTTGCGGTAATGAGCAGAGCTGAGCTCACACCTATGCGCTTATTTTTGTCAGTCAGTAACGGAGAGTTTTCTGACAGCTGGGCCACGATCTGAGACGTCGGATCGTGGGCTGTCACGGACCCGGACGCGGGTCGAGCCACACTCTCCATGCGGCTGCGCCTTATATAAGTGTGCGGTTTGCCTCCTAACCCTAGACCTCACGAACAGATGCCATTTGCTCACGCGCGAACGCCCACCGTCGGTCCTTCTGCGCCTGCTGCCGGGTGACTTCATCCCGTCCGGCGCGCGTACACGGTCGACGGAGAGAGCAGGTCTATCGCAAAACAGGCTCTCGGATCCTGTACGAGGAGAGGGAGCGAGGATAGGTTTTTGGGAAGCGACTCGCGACTGCTCGCCTCCGATCCACTACTTCCTCTACGTCTGCGTCGTCTTCATACATCACCATGTCGGCATTCCGACGCCGACCATCTCGCTGCAGAGAAGCTCAGGCTGACAAGAAGGCCGCCGAGGACGATCTGCTGCGCCACCGCCTCCGCGGCTCTGCATGGCCTACTGGAGGGTATAACAACGTTTATTCGCTCCTATTTGTTTCGTTATTAGCAAGACTAGCAGTATGGGTAGATGGTCTACTGTTTGCGTATACGTGAATGTTTAGATCAGAACAGTATTGTCGTCAATTCAGTCAATGCCATGCTATTGATTACGGTGGATTAAATTAATCAAAAAATGCCATTTACTCAGCAATCCAAAAACTCTATTATGTGTAGGAATTTTCGGCAAGTGGCTTTGCCGCTGCACTGAAACCGGATAAGTGTTACCGGTAAGTATTTTAAGCGTTGACAGACTAAGACCACTTTATGGCTCACGGCTATGAACGTGTTCTGTGTCACGGTTTGTCTCCACAAGGACGATTGCTCCTGAACAGGAGAAGGCGTTCAGAGCGGCTACCGTCGGTTTCTCGGAGCAGTTCTTAGCATGATCGGAGATAAATTGGTCGACGCATATTACATGTGCATGTCGCCAAGGACTTGTGGGAGGCGCTCGAATCTCAATTCAGGGCCACCGATGCGGGGAGCGAAATGTATTATCGAGCAGTCCACGATTACAAGATGGTTGAAAAACTGTCATGTACTGGAGCAGGTCATGAAGGATAATAGCATCCGTTAGGAGCTTGAACTTCTTAAGGCGATTAACGGGCAAGTTTGTCGCGGGCTGCATAATCACTAAGCTCCCTAATCCTGGAGGAACTTGCCACCACTCTGAAACATCAGAGGCGTGAATTCTCAGTGAAGGATGTCATTGGCCATCTGAGTGTTGAGCAGAATTCGAGGGCAAAGGACTCGCAACGGAAAAGGGCGAGAAGGGACTTCTGTCGCCAACATGGCGAACACAGAGGAACTTCAACCCCACAACCCAAGGGACAAGGGAAAGAACGTTTGTCCAACACAATACCGACTGTAAGAAGAAGGTAAGAAGACCTTCAAGAAGAACAAGAAGGATGGCGGGCTACTTACTTGTGGTTTTGGTTGAACACGGGACCAAAAGTGCCCAAACAAGTTTAAGAAGTCAGGACAGGACTCCAAGTCTGTCAACATGATTGTGGGCAACAATGAGAATGGTTGCATTGGGTACGGTAATTCGTTTACTTTTCAGTAGTTACAGCCAACCGGATGGTGGGTGGCACAGGTGCAGGTGTTCATGTGTGTGCTGACATTTCATTGGTTCACTTCTACCAGGTCACAGGACACGGGTCCGTATTGATGAGAATGGGGGGGCGAGTGCTTCTGTTCATGGTGTTGGCACGGTCATCTGAAGTTTACTTAAGAAAGGATCGTGAATTGTGTAAGAGGCATTCCGTCGTAAAGAAGCATGTCCACGCCATACAAGAAGAACTCGTTAGTGGCTCCCTTATATTGTAGAGAAGCGGGTTAAGTTAGGGTTTTCGAGGCGTCAAGATAATGAGTGGTACAAAGTAGGTGATACGATTTGTGTGGAAAAAGGTTATGAGAGTGGAAGGGAGTTCAAGCCTTGCATACTTGAGATTTTTGCAATAAAGTCGTGAACACATATTCATTCGAGTGTTAATGAATCTTAAGTTGGGCATTCACTCTCTGTCACATTAATTTTGGTTTTATGACGACGGATAGTAAGTGGATTTAATCCGAGTTCACTTAGCCCCAACGGTTCTAAGTGCCTTTCATGTGTGCAAGCTAAGAACCTCGCCAGCACCTCACAAGGCACAAGGAGGACGGAAGGATGGAAGAGAATAAACGTATGGCAAACATGTAGGAATCTAATACATTCTGATATTGAATGAAGATGAGATGCGGTGTGTTGACTAAAAGTTGGAGAGGAGAAAGAAAACTTCATGACATTGATCAGAGGATTCCACTAGGATCTTGCTATGTGTATTGTTTAAATACTAAAGTGAGGCTCTACACTGCTAAAATCTATAAGACAGAGAGTGAGACTCAACTTGAAAGATAAATTAAACGAGTTCTCGGCAGATCCATGGTGGAGGAGAGTACTAAGTCTCAGTTACTTTGATGTCCTTTTTGTGCCCGGAAAACACTGGCATTATTCATGACGAGGAGCCTCCCTATTCCCCCCAGCAACGGAGGTTGACGAGCGGAAAAACCGTTATACTCTAAATTGCATTTGGTTAACAGCCATGTAAATACATCGGGTTGTCAAGGCGCAGATGATGGGGAGGCCATTATATTGATGGCCTTGTGTCATGTCCTGAACTAAAGTTCGACAAAGGACTATATAGACCACTCCCTATGAGAAATGCGGCCCAAGAGAAGGACAACACTCTCGTACTTGCGGGACTTGGGGATGGTTGGCGAAAGTCAATGTGCGATCCCAAAAGGGTATGACTTGGCCAAGAACTATTTTTTTTTTTAAAAGCTAATGGACTGCGTTAATTTGGGATACGCTAAGAACGAGGTTGGGTATGAGATTTCTAGTAGTGAAAGCTCGTCACCCGATGGGTACCTGACCAGAAGGTGGAACACATATGGAAATCTAAGGATGCTACATACTCTTAGGAATATTTTTCCTATGAGAGATATTGACAAATCACTTCTAGACGTAGGAATCGTGAGGAGGACTCCTGGGCCTGCCATTCCTATGGATTATTATGAACAAACACATACAATGATGAAAATTCTGAGGAGGAACAGCGAGGAGGAAACCCTTGGTAGGGGCAATAGAGACAGAGGACTGCAAAATCTTTGGTGATGATTTTCTTCGTGTTACCCTCATGAGATGATACTCCCACTTCTATTTCAGAAGCGGTTATGCCTCTCCAGAAGCTGACTATGGAAGGATGCGGTCGTAGCAGAGATGGATTCCATTGATGGCTAAACGGGACATGGCCGCAGATTACTGAGCGGTCCCTATGGTGCAAACCATTGGGATAGTAAGGGGGTGTTCGAAAAAGAAGCTTAGCGCCGAGGGCCTACAATGAAAGTCACGGCTAGGCCCTTGTGGCCAAGGGCGATGACCAGAAAGAAGAGAAGATTTCTTCACTCTTCACAGTGGCCAGACTGACCACAATTCGGAATATTACTCCTCGTTGGCCGCTCTCGACATGGTCTTCCGTCTGTTCACCAGATGGATGTTAAGGACAACTGTTCTGAAGTGCGAGAGTAAACAGAGAGGGAAATCTACATGCACTGAGCCCAGATGGTTTGTGATAGATGGTCAGTGAAGGAAAAGTGTGTGTAGGTGTGGTTGAAATGCTCTTATATGGGCCTTGATGAAACAAGCACCTAGCAATGGCATGATATGTTGTAATACAAACTCAGACATCTGTTGGTTCGTTGTTAATGAGTTGGAAAATGTGTATATGCTAGGAGATAGCCATACTAGAGGGATAATAATAAATGTATTATTTATCTAACTTGCTCATCTAATTAGTTTATGTTCATGGCCATAATGCTGTGGTTCCCCGAGCCCGATATCCATAAAGGCTCTGAGGAAAACCCATGTGCACGTGTGGAATAATAAACGGTTTTTAAAAAATGTTTAATGTATACTTTTATTTTAAAATCTAGTCATCGCCTTCTAAGACATGATCAAGTGATTGCAGGATGATTATGTTTCCCAATCATGGGCTGCTAGCCATGCGGTAGTCTGGGGACAGCAGTTTTGAGGGCACAATGATTAGCAAGAACATTTGTGCTGAATCGACCCGACTGATGCTATATGAACTATGAGATTCATCGTTCACCAGTTAATGCGTTTAATACACAGAGATGGCTAATGTTTGCAGGATCCTCAGACCATGAGATATCGAGCTTTCTTGTGCTGATTATGAACTTTGGGGTTGTTAAACGTATCCGTAACGGATGGCTATTATGGCGGCCGTACGGTGTTCATGCGGAAAGAGAAAATATGTCAAGTACTTGATAGCTAAGATGGGATTTGCCTCGACGTTGGCCCGGAACGATCGATATCTATGACAGAGTTCGCCCTCGGTCGCTAACGGCTATCATGAAGACGGTGTATGCATCCTCGGCAGAACAAACTGTGATTTGATCACGGGCGATGCCCGGAACACATCGCGTAATGAGAAATCCTCGATGAACAATACCGGTAACGAGGTAAACTAGCATAGTGGCACAGTTATTGCATAACCCGGGAATGCCAACATGTTCACCGCGGTATTTGTAACAATTCTCAGCGACGATTAAGCCACACAGGAATATAGCACACGGCAACTGGAGGCGTTCAACCTCGAATATTCATTCGTTGTGGTATAGGGGTCAATAATGGGGTATCAGGTTCCGGATGTCTGATCATTTGATCGGAAGGGGGTACGTGTGACTTGAATCTAGTACTTCACCGGACTATAGCGGTCACACGCTTAAGGGTCATCATCTGCGGAAATACTAGACAGGGAGTCTGGAGAAGGAAATACATCCGAAAAAGTTTAGGAAACGAAAAAAGTTCGCGACAGCGGAAAAAGATTCCGCAGAGGAGCAACACCGCGATTGAGTTTGTTGTTGCAATTACGAAAAGTTTGTTTCGCGGGTATTCCATTAAAGTCAAATGAGTTTCCGGCAACATGCGATAATTCTTGTGAGTGGTTGCCAGAATCATTACTGGAAACTTTGGGAATTTTCTGGAAGAAAAACCGGAAGGAAACGTTCAGGCAGATGCCTGGAACAGCTTCAGATGCTTTTTTCCGCAGGATTGAAATCACTAAACAGGGAATTGTTCCAGAACGCGTTGAAATTATTTTAGTGGGTATGGAAAGTTCTAGCCCACATAAATATTTCAGTCGAACGGACGCTGAAAAATGTCCGTAGAATAGTGAAAGTGCTTTTGGGTTACTTTTTAGGAAAGCAATGTTCTGGGTTTTGTCCCAAGATATTTTTTGGGGGGTGACATGGATGGAGAGGCTCACTTGGGGGGGGGCCCTCCTAGGTGTGGCAGGCCACATGGGGGCTCCCTTGGAGCCACATCTTGTGCTTGGTTTCACATTTGAGTCCTTGTGGGAAGGACTTCATTCATGGCTTTTGGGTTGTCTTGTAAAAACACCCTACCCCTTGGGATTTCTATAAATAGAGTTGGAGGGGCAGCCCTCCACACTCATCCTTCTCACAGACATGCCATGGCAATGATCTGGCTTGTCTCTCTCCCCCCACGAAAAGAGTTTGGTAGGTCAGAAAGAGGCTGTCTGGGTTCGGTGGGAACTAGTTCTGAAGGGAAGCCCGCAGGATAGATGACACCGTATGTGTGCAACGCTGTAGAGAGGTATCGTAGTTGTGAGCTTAGTGCCAGAGGGACTGTTCGTGAGTGCCTCCAGAGGGCGTCCAAGTGACGGTACGCGAGTTCTGTGAGTCCTCCCGAAGGGATGTCGAGGACCGTTCGAGTTTCGAAGGTCCTCCCGAAGGGCGTCCGCGACATCGTCCGGGGGACTATTCGACCACCTCCCGGAGGGTGTCGAAGGGAAGAAGAGGGTATAAAATCCCGCGGTGGGAGGGTGGTAACATCCTAGCTGCGGGGATCGCACGCCGATCGTCATCGACATACTAGCCTGCGCTAGAGTCGGTAACGAAACCCAGATCAAACCTTGTATGCAGTCCGCCGGACATCGCCGGGCGGGGGACGTTCGGACCACCTCCCGAGGGGGTCCGAAGGAAGACGACGGTATACATCCTCGCGGTGGGGAGGTTGTAA
>CM022302.1:50161380-50231952 GCA_011799875.1 Thinopyrum elongatum
AAAGCATCAGACAAGCTGTGTGATAACTACTTGGGGAAAAAAATTACAAGCATCCAACAGAAAGTTACCACTTGACACTGTCGGGTTGACAACAATGGTGGAAAGTTGTTGTATGCCAGCAGTAGTGGGCAACACATGCTAAATTTTGAAGAACACACCCTCTTAAGGTGGAATGTCTTGGAATATATTGAGAAATAGCCAGCACGAATTGACGAGCTTCCTCCATGATATACATATAAATGCTTCCCTACTGAACCCAGAAAATGGTATCGAGAAGAATCCATTGAGATTGTCTTCTCCAACTGCCACCAGCTTGAACTCCCACCATTGTTTCGCCTGATGATATAACTCATGTCAGATGTGTCACACGAACGCACAAACATACCATGGCTGCCTTCCCCTGCCTCCACCATGCCTATATCATAATAACGAGAACGTCTAGCTTCAGGTGGGTATTCGGCAATGGAGGACTCCATCCTCCCACCGTCGAGCACCAGCATTTCATTTCTTTGTCTGAAGTTGTCATCCAGTAAATGCAGCCATACACGTATTGGGGAATGCGGAAGAGCTTCCCATATAATACTGATACAATGCCAGCGAACAAATCGCTCCAACTCTTGGATGGAATGGCTTTCCATTGTCCAGTGCAGGAAGAGAAGACAAAGGCAACCAACTTAGTTTGGCATTGCACCATGCGAGTTATTTACCCAAAACCACCACACTTCGGGCTAGGGTAACAACTTGGTAACACATTTGAACCAGGGCACATAACCCACCGAAAATGAGCCTAATATGTAACGCGGAGCACTGATGCTCGAATTTGGTCGCGAAAACAGCAAAACTGACAGGTAGGGCCCACTTGTCAGGATGACAAGGCGAAGACCAAAAACTTTGACCGACTGATGTGGCAAATGAGAGGCGGGCCCCACCTGTCAATGATTAAATGGTAGTGTTCTTCACAACATTCTTTCTGCGGGGCAATCCATCGGGCACCTTCAGTGTGTTCATCTTCTGGTCGCTGAAGAAGGCACATCACGCCATGGGCACGCCGGAGCAGTAACCAGAGGAACGGCGTGCTGGACGCCTCCATCTCGGTCGCGAGCTCGCGCAACTCTTCCTGTACTCCTACCAAGGGGGTGACCACCTTGCCTAAGTTGGCATACACGGCGACGCGGCAGGGTGCCGATCGACCCAAGCCGTGGCCACGTGGGGAAGGAACGAGGGCTCACCTCGAGCACTTGTGCGTGCTTGGACGCGAGGAGGTACCACTCGAGCGACGTCCACACCAGCGGCAGCGGCCGGCGGAGCATGGCGAGGCGGGGAAGATGGCTCAGCGACGCGCAGCTTTTCGTTGTTTGTGATGGAGGCATCAGGAGGATGTGCTAAAGCCCAGTGACCAGATGCGAGGCGCGGAGGTTCGCCGGAGCGGGAGATCGAGGCCCGGTGGTGTGTGGTCTGAGGTGGAGAAGACAACCACAGAGCGGCTGATTCTTGACGTCCCGATCGAATTGCTCCGGTAGGGTTGGTTAGGGAGGCCTTCCAGAACTCCTACACAAGGTGGTGGAGCTCACGGTGGTGTCTGGCCATGAGAATGATGGCCGCCGGCGACCGGGCAACGGGGACGACTTGCTCCTGGTGCACGCAAGGGAGGTGGGTGGCTGCTAGGCAGTCTGGGTCCCCTCCACGACCGACACTGCTAGCTAGCTTGAGGAGGAGGCGAGCAGGGAAGGAGCGCACATGGCCGGCCGTAGCAAGCTGCGCACAAGCAAGCCGTGTGGCTACAGGAAAAGACCGGCGCCTGAGGGAGGAACATAATAAACAGACTCATTGACAGGTGCGACCCATGCCTCCTCTGCCATGTCATTTGCCACATCAGTCGGTGAAAGTTTTTGGTCTTCGCCACATCAGCCTGACAGTGAGCCCTACTTGTCGGTTTCACTGTTTTCGCGACCAAATTCGAGCATCAGTGCTCCGCGTTATGTATTAGGCTCATTTTCGGTGGTTTCTTGTGTCCTGGTTCAAATGTGGTACCAAGTTGTTACCCTAGCCCCAAGTGTGGTGGTTTTGGGTAAATAACTCATACCATGCAGATTACTCAGAATGAGGTCACTTCTGCAGCCACGGCCTCGTCGGCGCCATCAAGGGGAACGAGGAAAGTCTGGCTGGAATCTGGCCAGATTCTATGAATTGGGTTCTCCACCAAAACAGCTAGGTCGTCAGGGACTAGGGAAGCATGAGGTACTGATGTCTACTACACAACTTGTTCTTGTAGACTCGTGTTGGGCCTCCAAGCACAGAGTTTTGTAGGATAGTAGCAAATTTCCCTCAAGTGGATGACCTAAGGTTTATCAATCTGCGCGAGGCATAGGATGAAGATGGTCTCTCTCAAACAACCCTGCAACCAAATAACAAAGAGTCTCTTGTGTTCCCCAACACACCAAATACAATGGTAAATTGTATAGGTGCACTAGTTCGGCGAAGAGATGGTGATACAAGTGTAATATTGATAGTAGATATTGATTTTTGTAATAGTAACAATAAAAAACAACAAGGTAACGAGTAACAAAAGTGAGCACAAACGGTATTGCAATGCTTTAGAAACAAGGCCTAGGGTCCGTAGTTTCGCTAGTGCAATCTCTCAACAATGCTAATATAATTGGATCACATAACCATCCCTCAACATGCAACGAAGAATCACTCCAAAGTTCTTATCTAGCGGAGAATATAAGAAGAAATTGTTTGTAGGGTACGAAACCACCTCAAAGTTATCCTTTCTGATCGATCTATCCAAGAGTTCGTACTAAAATAAAACCAAGTTATTCTTTCCGATCGGTCTATCTAAGAGTTCGTACTAAAATAACACCATATGATACGCATCAACCAACTCTAATGTCACCTAGATACTCCAATGTCACCACAAGTATCCATGAGTTAATTATACGATACGCATCAAACAATTTCAGATTCATAATACTCAATCCAACACAAAGAACCTCAAAGAGTGCCCCAAGATTTCTACCAGAGAAAGTAGGACGAAAACGTGCATCAACCCCTATGCATAAATTACCCCAATGTCACCTCGGGAATCCGCGGGTTGAGTGCCAAAACATATATCAAGTGAATCAATATAATACCTCATTATCACCACGGGTATTAATATGCAAGACATATATCAAGTGCTCTCAAATCCATGAAAATGTTCAATCCGATAATAATGAAATCTCAAAGGGAAAACTCAATTCATCACAACAAGATAGAGAGGGGGAAACACCATATGATCCAACTATATTAACAAAGCTCGCGATACATCAAGATCGTGCCAAATCAAGAACACGAGAGAGAGAGAGAGAGATCAAACACATAGCTACTAGTACAAACCCTCAGCCCCGAGGGTGGACTACTCCCTCCTCATCATGGAGACCATAGGGATGATGAAAATGGACTCCGGTGATGATTTCCCCCTCCGACAGGGTGCCGGAACGGGATCTATTTTGGTTTATCATGGCTATAGAGGATTGCAGCGGCGGAACTTCTCATCTAGGGTTATTTCTGGAGGTTTCTGTATTTATAGGATTTTTTGGCGTTGGTTTCATGTGAAGATGGGCTTCAAGGGGCCCACCACCCACCAGCACACGTGCAAGGCCCCTGGCGCGCCCTGGTGGGTGGTGGCCACCTTCTTCACCTTCTGGTCCTCCCACGAAGCTTCTAGTGCCTCTTTTGTTCAAAATAATGGTCAAAAAGTTTCATTGTATTTGAAGAACTTTCATTTCTGCACAAAAAACAACACCACGGTAGTTCTGCTGAAAACAACATCAGTCCGGGTTAGTTCCATTCAAATCATACCAAAACCATATAGAATTGTTGTAAACATGGCATGAATATTTCATAAATTATAGATACATTGAAGACGTATCAGCATCCCCAAGCTTAATTCCTACTCGTCCTCGTGTAGGTAAATGATAAAAGAAATAATTTATGAAGTGTGAATGCTAGCATAGTGTATAGGTTTGATCAATGATAATTTCAATCACTTTTCCTAGCATCATAACAGCAACTCTTTCTCATAAAACTCATCATGATAAAGTAGCAATCAATTCACATGTTTTGGTTCAAACAATGCCTTCTCTTGAAACTTAACAAACTATGTTCTCAGTCACCAAGCAATTGCAATTCAAATTATTCAACAAAGTCTAATTAAGAGCTCCACATACTCAATCATCATATAGTCTTCTATGATTGCTAGTACTCAAAGCATATTTTAGAGCAAATGGCATCCATCGAACACAGAAAAAGATATGGGCTTAATGTTTCGCCTCCCAACTCATTTATCATAGAGATAATTATCAACAATAATAAATCATGATCAAATATATTTGACTGGCCATATGTGCCTAGATCTTTCCCCACCACATGATGCTTGCCAACTAGAGAATAATTGAGGTTGAAATGAAAATGCATACTATTGACTCTTGCATAGAAGTAAATACTTAAAAGTAAAAGATAGGCCCTTAGCAGAGGGAAGCAGAGGTTGTCATGCGCTTTTTAGTTTTGGATGCACAATCTCTTAATGCAAAGGAACGTCACGTTATATTGCCCCTTATGATAGCAACCTTTATTATGCAGTCCGTCGCTTTTATTACTTTGCCATCACAAGTTTGTACAATGCTTATTTTCCCTTACAATAAAAGATCAAACATATTTATGAGCAATTTTTATTGCTTTATTCACCGATGATAACTTACTTGAAGGATCTTATTCAATCGATAGGTAGGTATGGTGGACACTCATGGCAAGAAACTGGGTTTAAGGGTTTTTGGATGCACAAGTAGTATCTCTACTTAGTACAAATTTTTGGCTAGCAAAAGATCCTAACACTAGTAGAAAACAGGGCTTTGGTCACAGCTCAATGTACACATTAGTCCCGGTTGCATCACGAACCGGGACTAATGTGAGCATTAGTCCCGGTTCGAGCGGCTAAGGCGTCGGGAAGGCATTAGTCCCGGTTCAAATGGGACCTTTTGTCCCGGTTTGAGACACGAACCGGGACTAAAGGGTGCGATGCCCTTTAGTCCCGGTTCGTGTCTCAAACCGGGACTAAAGGTTCAAATTCTGCCACCACCCCCCCCCTTGTGTATCGCCTTTTCAGTTTTGTAAAAAACAAAAGAAAATGATAAAAACTTCAAAAATTAAAATCCTTCGAGATGTAGTTATGTTACTACATCTACTAGTTAGGAAAATTAAAAAACTTAAATTTGGACATGTTTTGCAAAAAAGTGTTATGAAAAAGTAAAACGGCCATATCTTTTGCATACGATGTCGAAAAAAAACGCATAATATATAAAAAAAATCAGCACGAAAATCCGAATCCGATTTTGACAGCCGTAGGCCTGTTTGCAAAATTTTAGAATCCTCAAATTCCGAAAGAAAAAAAAGATATGCTCAACTTTCAGTTTTTTTCATTTTTTGTTAAATCTGGTCAAACTATGGTCAAACTACTTATTCAAGAAATATTAGTGTTAATAAATAATTATTTTTAGTTTTTTGACTTTTGGTCAAACTGTGGTCAAACTATGGTCAAATCTGGTCAAACTGTGGTCAAACTATGGTCAAATTGTGGTCAAACTATGGTCAAACTACTTATTCAAGAAATATTAGTGTTAATAAATAATTATTGTTTTTTAGAATAATAATTTCAAACTCAAACGGTGCTTAATGCTCAAGTTCAACTCCTAAGGGTTAATAGGATTGACAGCTTAGTATTGTCAGGAAAACAACAAGTGCAGACTTGGAAACTAGGGAGAATAGAACTCGAAAGTTAAGCGTGCTCAGGCTGGAGTAGTGAGAGGATGGGTGACCGGACGGGAAGTTAGACGATTTGGAATGAGTGATTCATAATTGAGCAGTGATGAGGGGTGATTAGAGTGGGTGATTAGAGATTGAATTGTCAAATAATTCAGAAATTTGAAAATAAGAAAATATTCAAAAAAAATTCAAAATTTTATTTTTCAAAAAAATTACCAACCGGGACTAAAGGTGGAGCTCCAGAGAGCGGCCACGTGGAGGGCCTTTAGTCCCGGTTCGTAACACAACCGGGCCTAAAGGGGCGGGGGGGCTTTAGTCCCGACCCTTTAGTCCCGGTTTTGGAACCGGGATGAACCGGGACTAATAGGCCTTTTTCTACTAGTGTAAGCAAACACCACATGTTGGAGGATCCATAACAATATAACTTCTATGAAAATATACACAACCATAACTCATTATGTTGTCTTCCTTGTCCAACTTCAACTAATTTGCTCAAGTTTGAAAATAATTAATGGGTATTCACAATCATAGAAGATGTCCAAGATAATATATTTGTATGTGAAAGTTCTCTTCCTTATACTAATCATTCATGAATTGCCTGTATGATCAATATTGTGATTGTCAAGCTTCAAAAGATTTCACTTTCTAAGCCCGATGTGAAGCTACTACTAGGTAAGATACAAGCATATGAAGCATGTATAGTTTCAGCTTCATGATATTCAATTTATTCAAAAATTTACTCATAGGATATAAGTGAAGCACGAGAGTAAATGACAAACTACTCCAAAAAGATATAAGTGAAGATCAAGCGAGTAGTTAAGTAAATAGGTAGCTATTTGAGGACTCTCTCTTATTTAAAAAAATTTAGATCTAAGTATTTAATTAAAACAGCAAGCAAAACAAAATAAAATGACATTCCAAGAATAGCACACATCATGCGAAGAAGCAAAAACTTAGGCTCAACCGATACTAACCGATAATTGTTGATGAAGAAAGATGGGATGCCTACCGGGGCATCGCCAAGATTAGATGCTTGAAACCCCGGCTCTCCGGATCCTGTACGGGAGAGGGGCGAATAGGTTTTTGGGAAGCGACTACGCGACTGCTCGCCTTCGATCCACTACTTCCTCTACGTCTGCGTCGCCTTCATCATCACCATGTCGCATTCCGACGCCGACCATCTCGCTGCCGAGAAGCTCGAGGCTGACAAGAAGGCCGCCGAGGACGCTGCTGCCGCCACCGCCTCCACGGCTTCTGCATGGCCTACTGGAGGGTATAACATGTTTATCCCGCTCCTATTTATTTTCGTATTAGCAGTACTAGCAGTATGGGTAGATGTGTCTACTGTTTGCGTAGTACGTGCATGTTTAGATCAGAATCAGTATGTCGTCAATTCAGTCAATGCCATGCTAGTGATTTACTCGTGGATTAAATTAATCAAAAAATTGCCTATTTACTCAGCAATCCAAAAACCTATTATGTGTAGGAATTTTTCGGCAAGTGGCTTTGCCGCTGCACTGAAACCGGATAAGTTTACCGGTACGTATTTTAAGCGTTGACAGACTAAGACCACTTTATGGCTCACGGCTATGAACGTGTTCTGTGTCACCGGTGTCTCCACAAGGACGATTGCTCCTGAACAGGAGAAGGCGTTCAGAGAGGCTACCGTCGTGTTTCTCGGAGCAGTTCTTAGCGTGATCGGAGATAAATTGGTCGACGCATATTTACATGTGCATGTCGCCAAGGACTTGTGGAAGGCGCTCGAATCTAAATTCAGGGCCACCGATGCGGGGAGCGAAATGTATGTTATCGAGCAGTTCCACGATTACAAGATGGTTGAAAACTGTCATGTACTGGAGCAGGCTCATGAGATAATATGCATCGTTAAGGAGCTTGAGCTTCTTAAGTGCGATTTACTGGGCAAGTTTGTCGCGGGCTGCATAATCACTAAGCTCCCTAATTCCTGGAGGAACTTTGCCACCACTCCGAAACATCAGAGGCATGAATTCTCAGTGAAGGTTGTCATTGGCCATCTGAGTGTTGAGCAGAATTCGAGGCCAAAGGACTCGCACGGAAAAGGGGCCGAAGGGACTTCTGTCGCCAACATGGCGAACCAGAGGAACTTCAACTCCCACAATCCCAAGGGAAAGAACGGTGTCCAACACAATACCGACTTTAAGAAGAAGGGTAAGAAGACCTTCAAGAAGAACAAGAAGGATGAGGGCTACTTTACTTGTGGTTCGGTTGAACATTGGACCAACAAGTGCCCAAACAAGTTTAAGAAGTCAGGACAGGACTCCAAGTCTGTCAACATGATTGTGGGCAACAATGAGAATGGTGCATCTGGGTATGGTAATTCGTTTACTGTTTTTTCAGTGTTTCAGCCCACCGATTGGTGGGTGGACACAGGTGCAGGTGTTCATGTGTGTGCTGACATTTCATTGTTCACTTCTTACCAGGTCACAGGCCACGGGTCCGTATTGATAGGGAATGGCGCGAGTGCTTCTGTTCATGGTGTTGGCATGGTCAATCTGAAGTTTACTTCGAGAAGGATCGTGCAGCTGAAGAACATGCAACATGTCCACGCCATCAAGAAGAACCTCGTTAGTGGCTCCCTTCTATGTAGAGAAGGGTTTAAGTTAGTTTTCGAGTCTAATAAATTAGTTGTTACTAAATATGTACTATTTGTTGGAAAAGGTTATGAGAGTGGAGGGATGTTCCGCCTTTCCTTTGTAGATTTTTGTAATAAAGTCGTGAACCATATTCATTCGAGTGTTAATGAATCTTAAGTTTGGCATTCACTTCTTTGTCACATTAATTTTGGTGTTATGACGCGGCTAGCTAAGTTGGATTTAATCCCGAGTTTCACTTTAGCCAAAGGTTCTAAGTGCCTTTCATGTGTGCAAGCTAAGCAACCTCGCCAGCCTCACAAGGCCGCGGAGGAGAGACACTTGGCACCATTAGAACTCATACATTCTGATCTTTGTGAGATGAATGGTGTGTTGACTAAACGTGGAAAGAAATACTTCATGACATTGATAGATGATTCCACTAGATATTGCTATGTGTATCTGTTAAATACTAAAGATGAGGCTCTACACTACTTTAAAATCTATAAGGCAGAAGTTGAGAATCAACTTGAAAAGAAAATTAAACGAGTCCGGTCAGATCATGGTGGAGAGTACTTCTCGAGTTAGTTTGATTCCTTTTGTGCGGAACACGACATTATTCATGAGAGGACGCCTCCCTATTCACCCCAGTCAAACGGGGTTGCCGAGCGGAAAAACCGTACTCTAATTGATTTGGTTAACGTGTGACGACCCCGGCTTAATCGTGCACTAATCATACACGCAAATGCGCACGATCAAGCCTAAGGACTCACTTGAAGATATCACAACACAACTCTAAAACATAAAATAAAGTCATACAAGCTTAATATTACAAGCCAGGGCCTCGAGGGCTCGAATACAAGCTCGATGGCATACAAGCGTCAGCGGAAGCATTAGATATCTGAGTACAGATATATTACAGAGAGAGAGATAAGCCTTCACAGAGGCGGGGTAAAAATAAAAACTACGATCGAAAGGCGTAGGCCTCCTGCCCTGGACCCTCCGATCCTACTCCTGGTCGTCGAACGGCTCCTCGTAGTAGTAGTACTCGCCAGGCGGATAGTAGTACTGGTCGTCGGCTGGGGCTTCTGGCTCAGGGGCTCCGTCGTCTGGTGGCATCAAATGGAAAATGGGGGAAAAAAAATAAAGCAAACGTGAGTACTCATCCGAAGTACTCAGCAAGCAAGGATCTACACTACATATGCATCATTGTCAAAGGAATGGCTGTATATGTGGACTGGGCTGCAGAAATGCCAGAGTAGAGGGGGAAAGCCTAGTCCTATCGAAGACTAGCATCTTCAACAATCTTCGACAGTCTTGCAGCATCAGGAGAGAGCAGATGAACATAATGTAAAGTAGTAGTAGTAATATCATCAACCTCGACCTGAGATCCTTTCTCGACTCCCTGCGAGAAAGCAATCCCAGAGCCGTACTATCCAATTCTCATCACATGTTCTAGTTGTACCGATCGGGATACAACTCCGAGTGTCCGTTACCGTAGGACAGGCTATCGATAGAAGTTTCTTCCCTGCAGGGGTGCACCAACTTACCCACCACGCTCACTTAACTCTGGCCGGACACACTTTTCTGGGCCATGCCCGGCCTCGGCTAAGCAACACGCCGCAACCCGACCTAGGCTTATAAGAGAGGTCAGCACGCCGGACTAAACCTATGCCCCCAGGGGTCTTGGGCCATCGCCCCGGGAACTCCTGCACGTTACGGGGCCACCGAGAGCAGACCTAGCAACCCCTTATACAAGCGCGGTTGCGTTACCAGTCCAACTCGGCGTGCGCCGCTCCTTACTGACGTCAAACAAGCTTTGGCTGATGTGTACGACGCAGAACGCCCATACTATGCCCGCGTGATGGTTAGTGCTATCGGGCCAGAGGCCCCTCGGATCAAATATCCAAACCGTAGTGGATTAGGAGCGCGCGGAAACGAGCAGAGACTCACGATCGATGTGACCCCGTCGCCCCGTCTCGAGGACTTGCGGCAAGGGCTAGGAATGCCCGGCCACGCCTCGTAGTTATCTCGCGGGCACCATCCAGGTCAACCCGACTCCACATCACTTCGCGTTAAGCTCGCGCGGGTACCCCTCAGGGCCGACCCGTCTTTAGTATCATAGTTTAGTGCAAGTCATAATATCCAAGGTAACTGTGTGTCTGACACCGAAGGGAACCCTGAGGAATCACCCTCGATGGAATTCCCGCTCGATGTTATCATCAAGGTGAACGAAGGAGGAATCACCCTCGAGGTCCACCTTGAGGAGTTGCGCGACGACGTCGTGATCGGGGGGGGTGTAGAAGGAATCACCCTCGCTTACCACGACCGAGTAACTAACCTACAAGGTTAACATCAGAAGTGCTGACGAGGTATCACCCTCGGCACTCGATGATAACCCAGCAGTGTCGGCAACTAAGGGGAAGTGATGTGCGGTGCCATGGTCTAGTCTTCAATCCCGATGATCGGGTCTTCTGATGTCCAGCAGGGCAGTCGGGATCAAGTGGGGGTCTCGGTCGTGTCTCTACCCACCTTATACTAAGCAGTCTAGGATAACCAGTAAGGTAGCAAGGCAGGTTACAATAAACAGGCTATGCAGCAGATATAGGAAAACAGTAGCAGTAGCAGTTCTAATGCAAGCATAAGAGAGAAGAGAGTAGGCGATATAGGCATGCTCAAAATGGGGGTGCTTGCCTGTTTGCTCTGGGGCAAGGGCAAGGTCTTCAGGGGTGTCGTCGGGAACGTAGTCGTACTCCGGAGCTGCGTCTGCGTCTGGAGCTACGTCTGCGTCGGGGTCTATCGAGAGAGAAGAGGGGGAGGAAATAGGTAAACAATATGCAATCATATGCCACCAGTGCGTGCTATGCTATGATGCAGTGCAGGGTTGCCTGAATATGCATCTAAGTCATTTTAGTTATTTTTAGAATTATTCTGGGATTTAATATCCGACGTGTGTGCACTATTCATCTGCCGGATTCGGGTCCGGAGTTACGAGTTCTTCTACGTAGGAGGTTCCGATGGAGAAACAGACGGCACGATCAGACTCGGCTCGTCGTTCTGAGCAACTTTCATGTATAAACTTTTTCAATCTGAGCTACGGTTTAAAAGTTATGAATTTATAAGGATTTAAACAAATTTCTGAAATTTTTGGATCTATTTAAAATTCGAATTTGTACAGCAACAGGAAACGCTGGGTGCACCCGGTGCAGTGCACCCAGAGTGGACCAGAGGGGCTGACCAGCGGGACCCAGCAGCTGAGTCAGCAGGTCAAACGCTGACCAGCTGACCGGTCAACGGGGCCAACCGGGTCCCACCTGTCTGTGACTGGGCACTGCCCAGTCAGCAGGTTTGACCTGGTCTAATGACCAGTGGGGCCCCCTTGTCAGCGTCTCAGGGTGGCCCATCGGCAGGGCCACGTCGGCGGGGTGCCGGAGAAAGCTCCGGCGAACCTCTCCCGCGGCGGCGCTCTCGCCGAAGTTGTTCGGAATTCGCCCACGGTGGCTCAAATCGTGCGCAAGTGGGTGCATCTGAACGGGCGGTGCTTCGCGTATCCAGCCGTGGCGGTCTCCAGGCCAGAGGTGGCCGGAAACGACGGCGACGGCAGCCGTGGCGGACGGCCGGAGTCGGGAGCTAGGGAAGAACGACGACGCGAGCGCGCTCGAGTTGAATGAATGGGCCAGGGGCACCTTTGCGCGCGTGCGAGTGCAACGGACTCGGACGCGGGACCATATGGTCGCCGGATGGTCGCCGGCGACGAGCTCGAGCGGCAAGGGGTTCAGGCACCGTCGGCGAGCGACGCTAAGCACGGCAGAACGGAGAGAAAACGACGGGGTTCGCGTCGAGGCTCACCTAGCGGCACATGAAAGGCCTTTGGAGGTTTAGTAGCAGCAGAGGGCGTCGGGGAGTCGCCGGAGTTCGTCGTAGAAGAAACAACGGCCGGGGACGAAGTAGAGCTTGATTCCTTCTCTGTAGATCGTCCCGGCTTCAACCGACAGTCGAGGAAGAAGAGGCAATGGCTGGCGCACCTCCCAGACAAGATCCCGGGGCGCGGGGGCGCCGGTGGCCGCGGCTTAGAGCGGCGCACGGTGGTGGCTGCGTTCGGGAGGAGGGGATCTAGAGGGGGAAGAGGATGCGCGAGCGAGAGTGAGAGGGAGGGGTGGTGAGGCGTCCAGGGGAGAAGGCACGGCGTGGCCTTATCCCCTCGCGTTCCTGCTCCCCGTCGCGGTGGCGCGCTGTGACTGACGGAGCGCCGTCGTCCATGGAGACGACGACAGCGAGGCGAAGCAGGTGGGGGAGGCCTGCTGGGCTGCCTGGGCCGCACTGTGGCTTCAGCCCGGTGCCAGGTAAGTGGGCTTCTGCCCTTTTTCCTTTCTGTGTTTTCTGTTTTAGCTTTATTTAATACCAGAGAGATAAAAGGAATTATTAGAGCAACTAGTTCACTTAGGAAAAATATGGGAGGTGTCCCAATAAATCCCTGGTGATTTTTTTAGACACTGCCACAAAAATTTGGAGGCCAAATGAATAGGTTAGATATTTTTAGAAATTGAAAAGGACAGATTAAGTGCTGCTGGACTACTGTTAAAATGTCCAGGGGCATTTTGGGAATTTATATGAAGTTGGTTTCAGTTTTATAAATGCCTTGGGAATATTTGCAACATTATGGACATTTTAATTTTGCCATTTGAAGAAATGAATATTTGACTTGCATTTGGAATTGGAATTTGAAGTTGAATATTTTCTAATGCAAATTTATTATAATGATCATGGTGACATGGCAGGTTAAGTAGCTTAGCCAAAGTGATGTAACATGGGGATGTTACAAGTCTCCTCCACTACAAGAAATCTCGTCCCGAGATTTAAGTAGGGAAGTAAAGAGTGACTTCGGGGAACTGACCTTTGCAAGGTCGAACATCTGATGGTTAATTCCGGGGATGTGGTGGAAAGTATCTCTCGTATTTGAATTCCAGGGAAATCATCGAGAGTAAAGTATAAAGGTACGATAGGAAGTTTCAGGCGAAAGGACATTTGATCGATACCTGAACGAAGTGTGAACGGTGTTCAGGGTATCAGGAGATCAACTCTGAAGGGTGGCTCGTGACAAAACACAAAGCCAAGCGCAAAGGATATTTCAGAATCGGGGATATTCAGGTGAGTCAGGTTCCGATCCTGTGAAACTGTGAGGGTTATGGGCCCACCAAGTGGGCTAAAGTAGGAAGGACGGTGAGATTTTACCAGTCACATCAACAAGGTATGTCAGGAGGTAGCTTGTCAGCTATGCCGTTAACATTGTCGGTACCAAGGGCGAGGGACGAAGAGAACCATTCTCCTGCTCGTTAAAACGAGGCGGACCAAAAGGCAAGGTTCTCGTCCATCTGTGGTTACCGGAATATCATCAACAATAGTAACAGGGTCTCACTGACTGAGTTGTAGACCGAGATGTTTTCATAAGCAGAGAACTTATCTCTGTCCAGACAATTTAGATTACAGGAAAGGTTAAACAAAACAATGGAAAGGAAAATGTGTTTGCACACATGAAATAGGGGTATCTCATTTCCCATAGATTATCGGAGCTTGGTACTCCTGATTGATCAGCAAGTTCAAAAGCACTAAGACAAAGGGGCGAGAAAAGAATCATGATGTTTACCCGAACAACGGTGTTTGGGATAATCGATCAAGAAGCATTTGGCAATGTGCCTGCAATGTTCTTGTTGTTAATCGGAAGTCCACAGTTGTGTTTCGTTGCAGCAATGATGTGGTGTCAATTAATAGATTGGGTTCGAAGATATAAAGAGGTACCGAGAAACAGTTACAAGGGTATCTCGGGACGTAAGAAGTTACCAAGCTCAACCAGGTTTGTGTGGGCAGAAAGTCAAGGATGTCATCGAGGATATCACAAATCATCGAGGGTCAGAGATGATATTTCTAGCCACGAATTCGATAGGCATCTCCGATGAAGTCAAAGTGTTGACGGTGATCACTACAAATTTGTCGAGAGGTTTCTATGAAGATGCCATCAAGCAGCGATGACATCAAGCAAAAGAATTGATGTAATGAAAGATTATTGGAATCACGGGTACGACACAAGCATCGAAATCCAGCTTGTTGTTCGAAGTGAAAGAATAAGATGAAGAAGACCGACGTAAGCTTAGCTCATCGTCGGAAGTTGTGCTCCGGGCATAAGGACCAGGTAACACAGTTAGAAGTTGGCACTATAAAGATATAGCCGGTCAGGCTAGGAAGGAAGTAATGTAGTATCAAACCTCCCAATCACAAAGTATTAGGAGTGCTAAATCACCGAGCGGAATCGATTAAATGTTCGGTGGTCTCGGTTGACGACAACCCAGAACCTCACTCTACCGAAAAATTCATAGGATGTAGTACGTTTGGATAATATCCTCGAGATAGTAGGGGGGTAATGCTCGAGGTAATTCAGTATGGAGGTTGGACAGGTATATCGATTCGCAGAAGACAAGTGCTTTAGCTTGTCCGCGATATGGTATCAAAGAAGAACAATCATGATCGGAATCATGATTACAAAAGATTAATTCACAGATGCAAGATGAATTAGTACCAAGGAAATAATTGATTTAAGAGAAGCTCCCATGATAAGTTCTACATCGTTTCCATGGGCATGAACACAAAGGTTCAAGGTCGACTCCCACTTCTTCAATGCATAACCTTTCATTCACTTCTCATTTTCGAAGAAATTGTAGGACTGAGAATTTATCTGGTGAAACACCAGAAGAGTAGGACTCGCATAACTTTCGAGTTCACACGAATTAGGAAAAGGATAGGTTCAACCCTTCGGGACATTTTACGAAGCTATGCAACCATCAACCAAAGCAAGGGGTGCGAGTTCGCTAGCAGAGCATTGGAGTCAAAACAGATGATACAATTTACCGATGGTATTTAGTATCAAGGAAGAGCTCACAAGATGTTTGAATATGAAGGATAATGTCGGATATTAGTCCAACAAAAGATCAGGTAGACGACAAAGGATCTGACGTGAGTAGCGGTACTCAACCAGAAGAAGAAAGGAGTATCACGATATCAGATTATGGAAACATCGGAATAATCCAACATTTAAGTTCAAAGAGGTTATGATTCAGAAACGAAGGATCAGAAGCAAAGGCTCTGATTAAAATGAGTAGGTTGAATAGAACTTGATGGACAACTTTAGTGTTCCGTTTGCAGAGATCTTTAACCATGATTACGGGACATGTCCTGGTCAGTGGTCAGTCCCAAGTCAATACGGAGGAGGAATGTACTACCTCTCCGTGCCATGTAATCTGGGCGGATACACAGTCGGCAAGAAGTAGAGAATGCTTCGGTGACAAAGGCAATGTCAACGGGGAAGGAACCGATGAGGTTCTTAGAATAGAAAGGAATCGGTCGGATAATTATCCACAAAAGGATTGAAGCGATCTGTGAGAACTATCGGGGTAAGGTTTTAACAACTGGTTCCACTTGAGAGTCCTCCGAAAAAGGACGGGAGACAAGCACATTGGATTAAGGAAGCACTTGGACAACCCAAGTATAAAATTCAGAGGGTTGACGATTTTCCAAAACCGGGGTGGCAATTAGCTCACCTGGGCAGAGGGACGAGTGATTTGTACGTGCTTAGTTGGACAATCAATCAATACTTGATTGGTCGAGAACCAGCTCATGTTTAGAACAAGGTGTGAACCGGAAAGATAATTTAGCACGATCAACTGATGTTTGCGTGCCTTCGCACTCATGTTGAATCAATAAGACCAAAATGACGGTGTCAAAGGATACCAATGAATATAGGCAGACATATGGATTTAACCATAATTCAGGTCGGCAAGGATAATCAAGAGCGATAGGCTGCAGAGGATTCTCGGGAGATCAGATAGCATTTCAAAGTATTTAGGAAACGTAAGAACATCTGGTGATGAACGGTTACCCGGTAAAGGTGTGGAATTGTCTGCAGTGCGAAGGAAGACGCACGACAGTAGGCTCAAAGGATTCCCGGATTAGCGAGAGGTATTACGGGGTACCTCGTACATACATGATTGACTGGCCATGATGATACAACGACTAGGATGTATAGATATCCATGGAAAGTATCGGTGTTTAGTAATCTGCAAAAGCAGTGGTTAAAGGGTCTCGGAATACTTCGGGAAGTATCTTCGGAGTCTTCTGATGATGACACGCCATCTTCTGGAATGAGGGGGGTTCTCCGGGAAAAACGGTTGCGAGAACCTAAGTGTCGGTGTTAGTAATTTATTAAACCCGAATAGAAGAGCGATTAGAGTCCCAGAGTATAGATGAGGAATAAAAGATCCTATTACCACCCAGTTGGCGACGTGGGCCCGTAAGCCACACAGCCAAGTTAGTAAAACAGTTTTCGACCACTAGACTCAACTTTGGCCAAGGAATTGGAAAGGGGGATACCTAGAGGCAGTCGGCTCTGATACCAACCTGTGACGACCCCGGCTTAATCGTGCACTAATCATACACGCAAATGCGCACGATCAAGCCTAAGGACTCACTTGAAGATATCACAACACAACTCTAAAACATAAAATAAAGTCATACAAGCTTAATATTACAAGCCAGGGCCTCGAGGGCTCGAATACAAGCTCGATGGCATACAAGCGTCAGCGGAAGCATTAGATATCTGAGTACAGATATATTACAGAGAGAGAGATAAGCCTTCACAGAGGCGGGGTAAAAATAAAAACTACGATCGAAAGGCGTAGGCCTCCTGCCCTGGACCCTCCGATCCTACTCCTGGTCGTCGAACGGCTCCTCGTAGTAGTAGTACTCGACAGGCGGATAGTAGTACTGGTCGTCGGCTGGGGCTTCTGGCTCAGGGGCTCCGTCGTCTGGTGGCATCAAATGGAAAATGGGGGAAAAAGAAAATAAAGCAAACGTGAGTACTCATCCGAAGTACTCAGCAAGCAAGGATCTACACTACATATGCATCATTGTCAAAGGAATGGCTGTATATGTGGACTGGGCTGTAGAAATGCCAGAGTAGAGGGGGAAAGCCTAGTCCTATCGAAGACTAGCATCTTCAACAATCTTCGACAGTCTTGCAGCATCAGGAGAGAGCAGATGAACATAATGTAAAGTAGTAGTAGTAATATCATCAACCTCGACCTGAGATCCTTTCTCGACTCCCTGCGAGAAAGCAATCCCAGAGCCGTACTATCCAGTTCTCATCACATGTTCTAGTGGTACTGATCGGGATACAACTCCGAGTGTCCGTTACCGTAGGACAGGCTATCGATAGAAGTTTCTTCCCTGCAGGGGTGCACCAACTTACCCACCACGCTCACTTAACTCTGGCCGGACACACTTTTCTGGGTAATGCCCGGCCTCGGCTAAGCAACACGCCGCAACCCGACCTAGGCTTATAAGAGAGGTCAGCACGCCGGACTAAACCTATGCCCCCAGGGGTCTTGGGCCATCGCCCCGGGAACTCCTGCACGTTACGGGGCCACCGAGAGCAGACCTAGCAACCCCTTATACAAGCGCGGTTGCGTTACCAGTCCAACTCGGCGTGCGCCGCTCCTTACTGACGTCAAACAAGATTCGGCTGATGTGTACGACGCAGAACGCCCATACTATGCCCACGTGATGGTTAGTGCTATCGGGCCAGAGGCCCCTCGGATCAAATATCCAAACCGTAGTGGATTAGGAGCGCGCGGAAACGAGCAGAGACTCATGATCGATGTGACCCCGTCGCCCCGTCTCGAGGACTTGCGGCAAGGGCTAAGAATGCCCGGCCACGCCTCGTAGTTATCTCGCGGGCACCATCCAGGTCAACCCGACTCCACATCACTTCGCAATAAGCTCGCGCGGGTACCCCTCAGGGCCGACCCGTCTTTAGTATCATAGTTTAGTGCAAGTCATAATATCCAAGGTAACTGTGTGTCTGACACCGAAGGGAACCCTGAGGAATCACCCTCGATGGAATTCCCGCTCGATGTTATCATCAAGGTGAACGAAGGAGGAATCACCCTCGAGGTCCACCTTGAGGAGTTGCGCGACGACGTCGTGATCGGGGGTGGTGTAGAAGGAATCACCCTCGCTTACCACGACCGAGTAACTAACCTACAAGGTTAACATCAGAAGTGCTGACGAGGTATCACCCTCAGCACTCGACGATAACCCAGTAGCGTCGGCAACTAAGGGGGAAGTGATGTGTCGTGTCAGGGTCTGGTCTTCATTCCCGGTGATCGGGTCTTCTGATATCCAGCAGGGCAGTCGGGATCAAATGGGGGTCTCTGTCGTGACTCTACCCATCCTATGCTAAACAGTTTAGGATAACAGGCATGTATCAAAAGTAGGTTACAAGTAAACAGGCTATGCAACAGAGTAGGATAGTAATAGCAGCAGTAACATCTAGTGCAAGCATAAGAGGGGAGAGAGTAGGCGATATCGGAATGCTCAAAATGGGGGTGCTTGCCTGTTTGCTCTGGGGCAAGGGCAAGGTCTTCAGTAGTATCGTCGGGGACGTAGTCGTACTCCTGTGCAGCGTCTGCCTCGGGAGCTACGTCAACGTCGGGGTCTATCGAGAGAGAAGAGGGGGAAGAAACAGGTAAACATAATGCAAACAGATGCAATACGGTGCGTGTGATGCTATGATGCAGTGCATGGTTGCCTAATTATGCATCTAAGTCATTTTAGTTATTTTTAGAATTATTCTGGGATTTAATATCCGACGTGTGTGCACTATTCATCTGCCGGATTCGGGTCCGGAGTTACGAGTTCTTCTACGTAGGAGGTTCCGATGGAGAAACAGTCGGCACGATCAGACTCGGCTCGTCGTTCTGAGCAACTTCCATGTATAAACTTTTTCAATCTGAGCTACGGTTTAAAAGTTATGAATTTATAAGGATTTAAACAAATTTCTGAAATTTTTGGATCTATTTAAAATTCGAATTTGTACAGCAACAGGAAACGCTGGGTGCACCCGGTGCAGTGCACCCAGAGTGGACCAGAGGGGCTGACCAGCGGGACCCAGCAGCTGAGTCAGCAGGTCAAACGCTGACCAGCTGACCGGTCAACGGGGCCAACCGGGTCCCACCTGTCTGTGACTGGGCACTGCCCAGTCAGCAGGTTTGACCTGGTCTAATGACCAGTGGGGCCCCCTTGTCAGCGTCTCAGGGTGGCCCATCGGCAGGGCCACGTCGGCGGGGTGCCGGAGAAAGCTCCGGCGAACCTCTCCCGCGGCGGCGCTCTCGCCGGAGTTGTTCGGAATTCGCCCACGGTGGCTCAAATCGTGCGCAAGTGGGTGCATCTGAACGGGCGGTGCTTCGCGTATCCAGCCATGGCGGTCTCCAGGCCAGAGGTGGCCGGAAACGACGGCGACGGCAGCCGTGGCGGACGGCCGGAGTCGGGAGCTAGGGAAGAACGACGACGCGAGCGCGCTCGAGTTGAATGAATGGGCCAGGGGCACCTTTGCGCGCGTGCGAGTGCAACGGACTCGGACGCGGGACCATATGGTCGCCGGATGGTCGCCGGCGACGAGCTCGAGCGGCAAGGGGTTCAGGCACCGTCGGCGAGCGACGCTAAGCACGGCAGAACGGAGAGAAAACGACGGGGTTCGCGTCGAGGCTCACCTAGCGGCACATGAAAGGCCTTTGGAGGTTTAGTAGCAGCAGAGGGCGTCGGGGAGTCGCCGGAGTTCGTCGTAGAAGAAACAACGGCCGGGGACGAAGTAGAGCTTGATTCCTTCTCTGTAGATCGTCCCGGCTTCAACCGACAGTCGAGGAAGAAGAGGCAATGGCTGGCGCACCTCCCAGACAAGATCCCGGGGCGCGGGGGCGCCGGTGGCCGCGGCTTAGAGCGGCGCACGGTGGTGGCTGCGTTCGGGAGGAGGGGATCTAGAGGGGGAAGAGGATGCGCGAGCGAGAGTGAGAGGGAGGGGTGGTGAGGCGTCCATGGGAGAAGGCACGGCGTGGCCTTATCCCCTCGCGTTCCTGCTCCCCGTCGCGGTGGCGCGCTGCGACTGACGGAGCGCCGTCGTCCATGGAGACGACGACAGCGAGGCGAAGCAGGTGGGGGGAGGCCTGCTGGGCTGCCTGGGCCGCACTGTGGCTTCAGCCCGGTGCCAGGTAAGTGGGCTTCTGCCCTTTTTCCTTTCTGTGTTTTCTGTTTTAGCTTTATTTAATACCAGAGAGATAAAAGGAATTATTAGAGCAACTAGTTCACTTAGGAAAAATATGGGAGGTGTCCCAATAAATCCCTGGTGATTTTTTAGACACTGCCACAAAAATTTGGAGGCCAAATGAATAGGTTAGATATTTTTTAGAAATTGAAAAGGACAGATTAAGTGCTGCTGGACTACTGTTAAAATGTCCAGGGGCATTTTGGGAATTTATACGAAGTTGGTTTCAGTTTTATAAATGCCTTGGGAATATTTGCAACATTATGGACATTTTAATTTTGCCATTTGAAGAAATGAATATTTGACTTGCATTTGGAATTGGAATTTGAAGTTGAATATTTTCTAATGCAAATTTATTATAATGATCATGGTGACATGGCAGGTTAAGTAGCTTAGCCAAAGTGATGTAACATGGGGATGTTACATAACGCCATGTTAAATACATCGGGTTTGTCCAAGGCATGATGGGGGAGGCTATATTGATGGCTTGTCATGTCCTGAATAAAGTTCCGACAAAGGATAATGAGACCACTCCCTATGAGAAATGGGCCAAGAGAAGGACAACACTCTCGTACTTGCGTACTTGGGGCTGTTTGGCGAAAGTCAATGTGCGATCCCCAAAAAGCGTATGCTTGGACCAAAAGCTATGGACTGCGTTAATTTGGGCTACGCTAAGAACAGCGTTGGGTATAGATTTCTAGTAGTGAAATCTGAGGTACCTGACCAGAAGGTTGGAACAATTATGGAATCTAAGGATGCTACATTCTTTGAGAATATTTTTCCTATGAGAGATATGCAAATCACTTCTAGACAGGAATCTGAGGAGACTCCTGAGCCTGCCATTCCTATGGATTATTATGAACAAACACATGATGAAAATTCTGAGGAGGATCACGAGGAAACCCTTGGTAGGGGCAAGAGACAAAGGACTGCAAAGATCTTTGGTGATGATTTCTTCGTGTACCTCGTGGATGATACTCCCACTTCTATTTCAGAAGCGTATGCCTCTCCAGAAGCTGACTACTGGAAGGATGCGGTCCGTAGCGAGATGGATTCCATTATGGCTAACGGGACATGGGAGATTACTGAGCGTCCCTATGGTTGCAAACCATGGGATGTAAGTGGGTGTTCAAAAAGAAGCTTAGGCCCGATGGTACAATTGAAAAGTACAAGGCTAGGCTTGTGGCCAAGGGCTATGACCAGAAAGAAGAGGAAGATTTCTTCGATACTTATTCACCAGTGGCCAGACTGACCACCATTCGAGTATTACTCTCGTTGGCCGTCTCGCATGGTCTTCTCGTCCACCAGATGGATGTTAAGACAACTTTTCTGAATGGAGAGCTAAACGAGGAAATCTACATGCATGAGCCAGATGGCTTTGTGATAGATGGTCAGGAAGGAAAAGTGTGTAGGTTGCTGAAATCTTTATATGGCCTGAAACAAGCACCTAAGCAATGGCATGATATGTTTAATACAACTCAGACATCTGTTGGCTTCGTTGTTAATGAAGTTGGCAAATGTGTATATGTAGGAGATATGCCCTAGAGGTAATAATAAATGTTATTATTTATCTCCTTGCTCATAATTATGTTTATGTTCCATGCTATAACTGCTGTGGTTCTCGAGCCCGTATATCCATAAAGGCTCTGGGGAAAACCCATGTGCACGTGTGGAATAATAAACGGTAAAAAGTATTCCTAGTCATGCCTCTAAGACTAGCTCAAGTGTTGCATGATGATTATGTTTTCCCAATCATGGGCATGTCTATGCCAGCAGTTTTGAGGGCACAATGTTAGAAGAACATTTGTGTTGAATCGACCCGATTGATGTTATGCTATGAGATTCATTCGTCACAAGTAAATGGTTAATAACACAGAGATGGTTAATGTTTGCATGATTCCTCAGACCATGAGAGTATCGAGTTTCTTCGTGCTTGATTCATGAACTTTGGGGTTTGTTAAACGTCATCCGTAACTGGATGGCTATTACGGCGGCTTACGGGTTCATGGGAAAGTATGTCAAGTAACTTGATAGCTCAAGATTGGGATTTGCTCCTTCGACGATGGAGAGATATCTCTGGGCCCTCTCGGTGTTACGGTATCCATCATCGTCTGGCCAGACACTTTGTGATTTGATCACGGGGATGCCGAAACACGGTAATGAGAAAAGAGAACAATACCGGTAATGAGGTAACTAGCATAGTGGACAAGTTGTTGATCCACGGGAATGCCAACATGTCTCACCTCGGGTATTTGTAACATATCGCGAAGCAACAGGAATAGCACACGGCAACTGGAGGTTCACTCGAATATTCATTCGTGTGGGTATAGGGGTCAATATGGGTGTCCACGGCTCCGATGTTGATCATTGATCGGAAGGGGTTCCGTGTCTTGTCTATACTTCACCAAACCTATAGGGTCACACGCTTAAGGGTCATCTATCTGCTGAATACTAGACAGGGAGTCTGAGAGAAAATCACCGAAAAAGTTTCAGACAGCGGAAAAGTTCCGCAGAGAGAACACCGGATGAGTTTCGGTGAAACTGAAAAGTTGTTTCGGGGTATTCCATTAAGTCAAATTGGTTTCGGCACATGCCTGATAATTCTTGGAGGGTGCCAGAATCATTCTGGAAACTTTTGGGAATTTTCTGGAAGAAAAACCGGAAATGTTCCGGAGCTGCCGGAACCGCTTTAGATGCTTTTCGCAGATGAAATCACTAAACTGGAATTGTTCCAGAACGCGTTAAAAATTATTTTAGTGGGTACTGGAAATGTTCTAAGCCCGCATAAATATTTTCAGTTCGAACGGACGCTGAAAAATGTCGTCATGAATAGTGAAAGTGCTTTTTGGGTTACTTTTTGGAAAGCCATTATTTTGGGTTTTGTCCCAAGATATTTTTTGGGGGGTGACATGGATGGATGAGGCTCCCTTGGGGGGGCCCTTCCTAGGTGTGGCCGGCCACATGGGGGCTCCTCCTTGGAGCCCCCTCTTGTGCCTTGGTTTCACATTTGAGTCCTTGTGGAAGGACTTCATTCATGTGCTTTTGGGTTTTCTTGTAAAAACCACCCTACCCCTTGGGATTTCCTATAAATAGAGGTGGAGGGGCAGCCCTCCACACTCATCCCTTCTCACATACATGCCATTGCAATGATCTGGCTTCTCTCTCCCTCCCACGAAAAGAGTTTGGTAGAGCCGAAAGGCTGTCTGGGTTCCGGTGGGAACTAGTTCTGGACGGCGAAGCCCTGCCGGATAGATGACACCGTATGTGTGCAACTCTGTAGAGAGGTCGTAGTTTCGATCTTAGTGCCCGAGGGGCTGTTCGTGAGTGCCTCCCGAAGGGCTGTCCAAGTGACGGTCCGAGTTCTGTGAGTCCTCCCGAAGGGCTGTCCGAGTGACCGTTCGAGTTTCGAAGGTCCTCCCGAAGGGCTGTCCGCGACATCGTCCGGGGGACTATTCGACCACCTCCCGGAGGGCTGTCCGAAGGGAAGACGAGGGTATACATCCTCGCGGTTGGGAGGTTGTAAATCCTAGCTGCGGGGATCTGCATCGCCGATCGTCATCGACTCTACTTCCGCTGCGCTACGAGTCGGTAACGAAAAGATCAAACCTTGTATGCAGTCCGCGACATCGTCCGGGGGACTGTTCGACCACCTCCCGGAGGGCTGTCCGAAGGGAAGACGAGGGTATACATCCTCGCGGTTGGGAGGTTGTAAATCCTAGCTGCGGGGATCTGCATCACCGATCGTCATCGACTCTACTTCCGCTGCGCTACGAGTCGGTAACGAAAAGATCAAACCTTGTATGCAGTCTCCATAGTGGTCCTAGGCTGGTGCGTAGGTCGGAAATTTTTTGTTTTCTGCTACGTTATCCTACAGTGGCATCATGAGCCGTGCTATGCGTAGATGCAGGTTGCGATCTAGAATACATAGTGATGTATGGGTGTTGCACAAAATAATTAGGTAGTAGATGAGTTCTATTACTGAAAATTATTTGTGCGGGTAGCAGATGAAATCTGTTACCCGATGTTCTTGTTGCTTCCCTGGAATGCGCATATTTCTGATCTTGATAACAGCATGGTGGAGTTTCAATGTTCTGGCAATCCGCGATCCTGATTGATCAACGAAGTGCTAACAGTTCATTGAATTCCACCGTAGTTAAAAAGAAGGATGAAATTTCGCAGACGAAAGGGCAATGCAGATATGATCTACACGGGGGTCATGCGTATGACGAAGTTTAGTATGGGGCTCGAGATTTTATTATCTCGGTTTTCATACACCCTGGAAAGTTAATCTAGCGACTTGAATTATCATACTTGGTGATGGACGTTGGTAGCTTCGGTTTGTTTCGAAACCTTAGAAGCCACGTAAAACAAGTTTTTGCATGAACCGATTAGAGGCGTCTAACTAGGTTTTGCAGGAGGGTTTGCATGTGCATATGATGTGGTATAGCAGTGCTCATAATAATTTGATTATGTATGAGATGACTATATGATGTAAATTAATTAACATGACCTGCGTGTCATGATTCAGCATGATGGCTGGAGCCATATGATTCAGTTTAAATGACCTGCGTGTCAACCTTGTGTAATGCACTTATTTTATTAGCTATAGAGATAGCAATATTATCTTGTGCATCGACAAGGTGGTGGCAATCTTCGCGAAGGTGAACACCGACGCGAAGGCTGAAGACGAAGAAATACAAGACTTCTCCGTCAGAAAGGGCTATACCATATCATGCTATTATGAATTGCCTGAGATGTTTATCCCTTATGATGCACCCTTCTTGATTGCGCGGTAGTCGCTTTTTATTAGGGTGATCTCTCACAAAAATGTCGTAGTTGATAGTGTTCTCCCAAGTGTAGCACCGTCACGGCACCTAACTTTTTGGGGTGCGCCATGACTAACATGGGTACGAACGATTAGGGATGTGTGAGGCGGGTGAGTTCAGACCTCGCAGCGAGATCACTTGGTTGTCTTTGACGTTCAGGCATGACAGTCATGAGCTCGGAACACGCCCATCGAAAGATGAACAAGAGTCACATAGAGATGTGATTGGCAGGTTGGCCTACCGGTTGAGATTTTCGTCATCAGTGGTGACTAACATCAATGACGAATAATCAAAACACGGGTCTTGAATCACTCACAATCAATTATGAGAGATATTGATTTGAGTGGGAGCGCACTGTAGAATTATCTTGTTTAATTCTCAGTGCAATTAATTGTGAACACTGTCTAAGTGTTATATGCATAATAGTTGTAGAATAATGGCTCGCGTTTCCACCTTCCCTATTAAAATTGAATAGTTGTTAAATATCTGGTTAAAACTTTACGGTTGGTAACGTAATGTGAGGATTATCCTCAAGAGTGCCAAGAAGGACTTTGTCCTATCGCATACTTTGGTATTCTCTCGCTTATGCTATGGATCATGTGACTCTCGTCCTTCAATCCAAAAGCTAGAATTCCGTTTCAGTCAAGTGCAATATGTTTGCTTCCATGAGACCCGAACTTCGAAAGTTTGGATAGTTATGTGATATTCATGGAATCTGAAAATCATTTTCAGAGACAGACAAAGGCTAAAAGATATGAGATATCCAAAGCAATGTTTGTTTGCAAACTATTAGTAAAGGAGTTTACTATGCATTATACTGATAAGAGAGGGATCCAGAAGAACGCCTGTCATATGATGAAAGGTGAATAAAGCAACAACTTAAAGAGAAAGGAAGTGTCCGAAGGGTGTTAGTGTGATAACACACCTAGGAAGTCCGGGGCTAACGCCACTCTTAAGTTGAGTGCTTCTTTTGAGAGTAGGAGAAATACTAAAAGTTAAACTGTTAGAAGTATAATGGCAGAAAGAAAGAATACTGGAATATCCAGCTCATGTATGAATGTCATACAAGTTTTTGATGTATGGAAGGCTAGTCAAAGATAGAGTTCTTGGGAATTATGATTAATTTGTTAATCACTGATTCTTGGGTATTGTGAGTTAATTATAGAGATACCCGCTCGATTGCATTCTGTTGCAACTCGATGTAAGAACTACTATGGCCTGAAAGACTAGCCAGGAATGAGGTTTAGGTGTGCAACTCTGTAGAGAGGTCGTAGTTTCGATCTTAGTGCCCGAGGGGCTGTTCGTGAGTGCCTCCCGAAGGGCTGTCCAAGTGACGGTCCGAGTTATGTGAGTCCTCCCGAAGGGCTGTCCGAGTGACCGTTCGAGTTTCGAAGGTCCTCCCGAAGGGCTGTCCGCGACATCGTCCGGGGGACTATTCGACCACCTCCCGGAGGGCTGTCCGAAGGGAAGACGAGGGTATACATCCTCGCGGTTGGGAGGTTGTAAATCCTAGCTGCGGGGATCTGCATCGCCGATCGTCATCGACTCTACTTCCGCTGCGCTACGAGTCGGTAACGAAAAGATCAAACCTTGTATGCAGTCTCCATAGTGGTCCTGGGCTGATGCGTAAGTTGGAAATTTTTTGTTTTCTGCTGCGTTACCCTACAGTATACTATCGTCATGGTGGGGGCGAAGGAGTTATACTGTGCTTGTATGTTGATGACATACTGATATTCGGAACAAACCTCAAAGTCATTGAGGAGGTCAAGTCGTTTCTATCTCAAAACTTTGAGATGAAAGACCTTGGTGTGGCTGATGTTATCTTGAACATCAATCTACTGAGAAATAATGAGGGTGGGATTACACTTCTGGAATCCCATTATGTTAAGAAGGTGTTGAGTCGTTTTGGATATTCAGACTGAACACCATCTCAAACACCATATGATCCTAGTGTGTTGATTCGAAAGTTCCAAGGCACGACTAAAGATCAATTGAGATACTCTCAAATCATTGGTTCACTCATGTACCTAGCGAGCGCAACGAGGCCTGAAATCGCATTTGCTGTGAGCAAACTGAGCCGTTTTGTTTCCAAACCGGGTGATGTACACTGGCATGCTGTTGAGAGAGTTATGCGCTATCTGAAAGGTACTATGAACTATGGACTTCACTATACCGGATACCCGTCAGTACTTAAAGGGTATAGTGATGCGAATTGGATATTTGATGCTGATGAGATGAAGGCCACAACTGGGTATATGTTTACTCTTGGAGATGGCGCTGTTTCCTGTAAGTCTTGCAAGCAAACGATCTTAATGAGATCGACAATGGAAGCAGAATTAACAGCATTAGACACAGCTGGTGTCGAAGCGGGATGGCTTCGAGATCTTTTGATGGACTTGCCATTGGTTGATAAACCGGTTCCGTCTATCCTTATAAACTGTGACAATCAAACTGTCATCACCAAGGTGAAGAGTTCAAAGGACAACCTGAAGTACAACAAACACATAAGAATGAGATTAAAAGCTGTCAGAAAATTAGTTAACTCTGGAGTGATAGCGTTGGAGTGTGTCCATACGGCTAAGAATCTGGCATATCCCTTTACAAAAGGGCTATCACGTGTTGTGATAGATAGTGCATCGAGGGAGATGGGTATGAGACCCACATGTGTTGCCATGGTGGTAACCCAACCTATGTGATCGGAGATCCCGTGAAGTAGGACCTGGGAAAACAAGCCAGTGGTGAACTGAGGAGAGTAACTATACTAACCCACTCCGTTGGAGATGCAATACTCTCGATACTGTATGGTAGGATGACTATTGTCTTAATGTGTTCCAAAGCTTATGTAAGCAAAGATGCTATCCTACAAAGCAATCTTTGGAGGAACACACCTATATGAGCCCGACTGCTGGTCACAGTCTATGAGATTGGGGTGATCTCTAGTAAGCTCATGAATAGGCCAGAAGTGTGACTTATATGCTCCACCCGAGGGGTCAGTCTTCGGCAGCCTAGTACTAGTAAGACATGTGGTGAAACTTCTTTACGCCAAACTGACAATTCAAGGCATAGTCCATTGTTCAGTTGTGAAGGAGTGTAGCTACTTGCTCTAGGTGAAGTTCAACCTTAACATGTCTTCACTGAAACACTGGTATATCGAAACAACAATTGAAAGAAAGGACACAATGGGCCCTCGAGATCTGGTGGGGGATTGCTGAAAGTTGAGGTGGGCTTTAGGCCAATCTAGCAATTTCTGAAAATCTCTAAGGGCCCATGTGGGTTTATTGGCACTAGGTGTAGTGGGAAGTTTAGTCCCACCCCGGAAGTTGGAGATGATTTGGACATCCTTATAAGGGTTTCTGGTCCACATGCTATTGGAGCTTGAGAAGAGAAGAGGCCCTCGCGCACTCCTCCTCCGCCGCCGCCTCGTCACGACGCGCCGCGCCGCGCCGCGGGTTGTGGGAATGAGCCGAGCCGATCTCACACCTACGTGCTTATTTTTGCGAGTCAGTAACGGAGAGTTTTCTGTCAGCTGGGCCACGATCTGAGACATCGGATCATGGGCTGTCATGGATCCGGACGTGGGTCGAGCCCATGTCTCTCCATGCGACTGCGCCTATATAAGTGTATGGTGCCTCCTAACTCTAGCCGCCACGAACAGATCACATCTGCTCCACGCGCACGCCCGCCGTCGTTCCTTTGCTGCTGCTGCCGCCGGTGACTCCATCCCGTCCGCCGCGTACACGGTCGACGGGAGAGCATGTCTCGGAAACCCCGCCTCTCCGGATCCTGTATGGGAGAGGGGCGAATAGGTTCTTGGGAAGCGACTACGCGGCTGCTCGCCTCCGATCCACTACTTCCTCTATGTCCGCGTCGTCTTCATCATCACCATGTCGCAGTCCGACGCCAACTGTCTCGCTGCCGAGAAGCTCGAGGCTGACAAGAAGGCCACCGAGGACGCTGCCGCCACCACCGCCAGCGCGGCTTTTGCATGGCCTACTGGAGGGTATAACATGTTTATCCCGCTCCTGTTTATTTTCGTATTAGTAGTACTAGCAGTATGTGTAGATGTGTCTACTGTTTGCGTAGTACGTGCATGTTTAGATCAGAATCAGTATGTTGTCAATTCAGTCAATGCCATGCTAGTGATTTACTCGTGGATTAAATTAATTGAAAAATTGCCTATTTACTAAGCAACGTTCTTGCTGGCAGGTTTGGAGGAGCACAACTGCATACACCTCTTCTTTAGGTACGAGTTCCAGTAGTTCTTCATCTCGTTGTCGGTCCTTCCTGGCAGATGCATCGGGATCTATGACCACCTAACCAATGAAAAGAGATCTCAGATCATTAGCACCATGAAAAACTAAGTATGAAATTTTGTCATCGTCTTTCTCGAGATTTTTTCATCATGAAATATGTTGTTTCCAAAGGGGTTTCGACTTCGCATTCAGTTGATGTTTGTTTATATTTTTAGCATTTTATTTTGGTCTTGCATTGTTGTCTAAGTTTATGAAATGTTTAGATGGCCAGACTCAGAGATAAGGTTTGTGAGGACTCCTTAGTTGTCTCCTAACTTGGCTAGGACGTTTTGCTGACCTTTGAGGTACAAAATCAAACCAAGGCAAACAAATTCAGGCACAGTTCAAGTAAAAAAGATTCAAAGATAGCAATTAGCACGGAAATTGGGGCATCACATTTTGTGCTAGTTTTTTTGACTCACATATGGGAATTGTGTTCAATCTTAGATGACAAGGTCAAATAGAACTCTAAGCAATTACTCTCTCTGTCTCATAATATAAGATGCTGTTACAACCAATATGTATATTGGATGTAATAGCATCTTATATATTATGGGACGGAGGGTGTAGCTTTTAGGTGCATTTGTTGCTAACAACAGATTATAATGTTTTTTGAAAATTATGTCTAGACAAGAACTAGATCATGCATGTAAGGTTCCATTCCAAATGGAACTCGAAGCCAAATACAAACAAAACTATTAAAAACAATGCAAGTTCATTGAATTATTGCTAATGCAACTAGACTAGAACGTCATCACTTCTACATTGTAGATGCCATATATATACTTCCCTCTTCATGGGCACTGTCACATACAATTCTCCTCCTCGCACAAACATATGTTAGATCTTCTCTCATGTTCTTGCCTTATCAATTACTCTATCCTAAGCATGGGAGGTATCGGGAAGTTCCCAAATATATATTACGTCCTCACTCCTGTTGGCTACCAATCCACGACCGGATTCTTGCAGCTAACATATTGAGATGTAAGAGCTCCTTGTACATGCCCACCCACCATCTATGGCTGAGCTCTTGTGAACCGTCGACTCATCTATGATAGTTGTCTGGTCCTTGGTGTGGTCATGGACTACCTGACATCCACCATTGACATTGCAGCTTCATCTACCTACATGGAAAGTTGGTGGGGCGAGCTCCTGGAGGCCGACATGCCACAGCAGATTCTCTTGTATGCATCGTGAAACATGTGGAAAGGAGCAACCTTGTATTTCCCATGGAACGCGTCTCCAACATCTACAAGGCCGCAGGACGAAGTTGAGTGTACCCTCTTGCTTTTGTCTGTTTTCGATATATAGACGACCCAAAGAAGGTGAAAAATCTTGAAGTACCACAATTTTTTTCGGCATTGTTGGTTTCTCGGAGACGATTATAATTTGGTTTCGGTGAAGACGGTCCAAAAGAGTTGAACATTGCAGGCGGCATGCATGTCCTTTATTTTTTGCGATTAAGTAGTACTCACTCCGTCTCAGAGTATTTAACAAAAGAACTACCACATTATTCGATCCCACAGAACTGAGTTGGCATGCCATGCCACCGGTAATATTCATCAAGGCATGATCTAAAAAAAACCCTGTTTCATGCCGTTTCTTGTGCTCGTTTTTGAAGAATCCAAGTGTTCACCAGATGTCGGTGAATGGGTATATGGCATATGGTTAGTAGGACTGAGATTATGCTAAGCAGCAGAGGAGCTACCTGCTGCAGTTTGGCAGCTCACATCACCATGCATGTCTGAAGACTTCGTCCTTTGTGCACACCAGTTGTTTTCAGGAAATCTAACCCCCATTTTTCTTTATCTCTGCTCAAGCTCCTCACCCATGAAAAACAAAGTCTTCGGTCGGATTTCAAAGTTGTCAATGTCCTTCTGCCACTAACATTCTCCCACAGAGGTTTCTGTTTTGCAGAACATACATCCATTTGGTTCTTCTGGCAAGAACCAAAAACTCGCATGATTTAGCATGCACCAGAGCGCATTATTTACCAAGATAAACAAGACATGTCAACAAAGTTTCTGATCTTTACATTTCCCTTGACTCTTGTGTGTGTGTGTGTGGGGGGGGGGGTGTTGATTGTTGATCAATCATATGCCATGAGGTCCTATCTTTCTCTTTGCCGCATTTTAATACGTGATGATGACCTACAAATCTAGACAGCTTCATGTGAGCTCAAGGGCGCTCTAATCTCCTCAGCACAAAACAAGGGGGTTTGCTGATGCTGGTGAGAACAAAAAGAAGGAAAGAATCAAAGCCTAGAGATTTCTCTCTCTTTGAAATTATCCGACACCTATAGAACTAGATAAACCTAATTGACTTGGGCACAGTTGCATGTTGACAAACACCTAATCTCCATACAAATTCAGCATCTTGCACAATACAATATGTGCCACCGGTTAAACTAATGATCATTTCTTCTCAAGACAAGGATGGAAGGAATCTTCTGTCCCCAGTGAGAACTGAGAACAGCTCCCTGACTTGCAAGAGGACTTTGCTGGTTCTAGATTAGTGCAAATGCAATGATAATTTAAAAAATAAATAAATTTGAAAATGTTTTCGGCGATTAAAGAATGGGGATGTGCAAAATATGCCGCTAATTAAACAAGTGAGATAGAACATGTAGCAGGAAGGGGGAGGGGGCTTCTGATTTATTGGAGTACTGACAATGATGGGATGCAAGTTAATGCTTTGTTCCAGAGATTAATCCACAGATCAGATAGGCAAGATGGCCCAATTGTATACACAAGCACAACTCACCCATCATCCATGGGTTAAGTAATTAGTTAAATCCACTGCAAGTTGTGTCAGTATATCTTTGTGGATCAAGTAGAAGAACAGGGGAGCTGGAAAAAAATATGTGCCAGCCTGCTAAGCATGCACATTAAAAAAATTCAAGGAGTTCCTGAGGATTTGGAGATGATGTTGATTTCCTTGGTAATCATTACTACTAACATGTACACTTTGTTTCTGCGACATTTAGAAAATTGAGGTTGTGCCATATGTTTAAGCTTGTATGTGACACTGCATACACACTGCCAAAGAATATGATTATCCAATGGATGGAGGTTAATGCTGTGCAATGAGATTAGTGGAGGTGCTAGCCCAGATTAGATCCATAGTATAAATCTAGCTTAACCCAACCTAGATCATAGTATAAATCTAGCTTACTTAATAGTTTTACGAATCTAGATTATAATGGTTTGTGTGTCATCCTTGACATACTCTTTTAGTGTGCAATGAATGGTGACTGCCTTTTTTTTTGCGAGAACTGAATGGTGACACATAAATGGGCTACCAATCGGAGACCAGTAAAGCAAGTTACACATTACTGATAACCTCATCCTATGAAAGATATTGTGTTTCAGTGTTGGAATGGAATGGAAGACATCCCTTACACACTCAATCCAGCTTGCTTCAGATAAATAAATACAGATGAACAGATTGACATAGCGCAAACAGCCTTCATTCCAAATAATTAACTTGTAGCAATATTAGGCATACGGATCACAACCGCGTTCTTACAAAGAGTATTAACTAATTAACTTACTGACTGCAGAAACTCAAAGCCACTGATGCTGTGGCCACCCTATCCGATAGGCGAACCGATCATTGTCAGATCAACGGCAAAAGATAAACTTCAGGTGAATTCTAGATGGCTACAATACAGACCAAACAAAGCCAAAAGCACCATGGACACACCAGCCAGATCTCCAGTATTTGCATCATCAGCGGTGCTCTCGTTAGCCTGCAATGCCTTGTTCAGGAGCTTCCTAAGTACCTGCCCAATATATACATACTCAGAATGCAGATATTCAGGAGCTTGCGAGGTGTGCAACACTACTTAAATTACTTCCAGAAAAAGCACCGGAAGAAGCATAAAGTACTAGGGCGGAAACCACATGCAGGTCATCGATAATCAACCTTCAGAAGTCTTCCTTGCCACAGGTATACCACTAACTTCAATGGATTTTTTTTGAGATATAACAGCAAACACTCATTTATGTATTTATCATTGTAATTTAACAAAACCTGGAACACATGGCCAGACAAAGACAGGTAATCATCAAGAGATGAATCATATAAAAGAACTTAAGAGCCACAAAGATATGGCAGCTTCCTGTTGCAGGACTTCATAAATTACCTAGTAGGACAGCAAATTCTAACTCAGGTCACTGAATGAAAAAAAAACTTTGCAAACTCTATGATAAATGAAAATTCTAAATTAGGTCAGTAGTGAAATCCACAAACCATGTGTCCCCTCTGCCATACTGCAAAAACTGATTTCTTGCATTTTTGGATGTGCCTTGAACGACTGAGATAAATGTAGGTGACAAGTTCGACATGTCTACAAAAAACATCGGTACCTCGCATCTAAGTTATCTTGGTAAGCTCATTCCATATAAATAGTTACTGAGAAGATTCCATATCTGGTAGCAATGTCCTGAATTAAACTTGCAAGCCTTCTCCATTAGTTTGGCCATAAAAACCAAAATAATTGTACAATTTCAAGATGCCTCTAAATTGCTACTCATAGTGTGCCTGGACCTTTCTCTTACTTCACTAATGACCTTAAAGTGGCAATTACAACAGACTAACAAATACTCCCACCGTTCGAAAATATGTGACGTGGTTTAAGCTCAAATTTGAATTAAAACCACGTCACTTATTTTTGAACAGAGGGAATAGATCACAATTATGTTCCTGAGCTTGATCAGCCTAGGCACATGCACAAGAAGTGATAGCTACCACTACCAAAGCCTGTAAACAAGAAATTACCGATCACAGTAACGAACTACCAAAGCATCAGACAAGCTGTGTGATAACTACTTGGGGAAAAAAATTACAAGCATCCAACAGAAAGTTACCACTTGACACTGTCGGGTTGACAACAATGGTGGAAAGTTGTTGTATGCCAGCAGTAGTGGGCAACACATGCTAAATTTTGAAGAACACACCCTCTTAAGGTGGAATGTCTTGGAATATATTGAGAAATAGCCAGCACGAATTGACGAGCTTCCTCCATGATATACATATAAATGCTTCCCTACTGAACCCAGAAAATGGTATCGAGAAGAATCCATTGAGATTGTCTTCTCCAACTGCCACCAGCTTGAACTCCCACCATTGTTTCGCCTGATGATATAACTCATGTCAGATGTGTCACACGAACGCACAAACATACCATGGCTGCCTTCCCCTGCCTCCACCATGCCTATATCATAATAACGAGAACGTCTAGCTTCAGGTGGGTATTCGGCAATGGAGGACTCCATCCTCCCACCGTCGAGCACCAGCATTTCATTTCTTTGTCTGAAGTTGTCATCCAGTAAATGCAGCCATACACGTATTGGGGAATGCGGAAGAGCTTCCCATATAATACTGATACAATGCCAGCGAACAAATCGCTCCAACTCTTGGATGGAATGGCTTTCCATTGTCCAGTGCAGGAAGAGAAGACAAAGGCAACCAACTTAGTTTGGCATTGCACCATGCGAGTTATTTACCCAAAACCACCACACTTCGGGCTAGGGTAACAACTTGGTAACACATTTGAACCAGGGCACATAACCCACCGAAAATGAGCCTAATATGTAACGCGGAGCACTGATGCTCGAATTTGGTCGCGAAAACAGCAAAACTGACAGGTAGGGCCCACTTGTCAGGATGACAAGGCGAAGACCAAAAACTTTGACCGACTGATGTGGCAAATGAGAGGCGGGCCCCACCTGTCAATGATTAAATGGTAGTGTTCTTCACAACATTCTTTCTGCGGGGCAATCCATCGGGCACCTTCAGTGTGTTCATCTTCTGGTCGCTGAAGAAGGCACATCACGCCATGGGCACGCCGGAGCAGTAACCAGAGGAACGGCGTGCTGGACGCCTCCATCTCGGTCGCGAGCTCGCGCAACTCTTCCTGTACTCCTACCAAGGGGGTGACCACCTTGCCTAAGTTGGCATACACGGCGACGCGGCAGGGTGCCGATCGACCCATGCCGTGGCCACGTGGGGAAGGAACGAGGGCTCACCTCGAGCACTTGTGCGTGCTTGGACGCGAGGAGGTACCACTCGAGCGACGTCCACACCAGCGGCAGCGGCCGGCGGAGCATGGCGAGGCGGGGAAGATGGCTCAGCGACGCGCAGCTTTTCGTTGTTTGTGATGGAGGCATCAGGAGGATGTGCTAAAGCCCAGTGACCAGATGCGAGGCGCGGAGGTTCGCCGGAGCGGGAGATCGAGGCCCGGTGGTGTGTGGTCTGAGGTGGAGAAGACAACCACAGAGCGGCTGATTCTTGACGTCCCGATCGAATTGCTCCGGTAGGGTTGGTTAGGGAGGCCTTCCAGAACTCCTACACAAGGTGGTGGAGCTCACGGTGGTGTCTGGCCACGAGAATGATGGCCGCCGGCGACCGGGCAACGGGGACGACTTGCTCCTGGTGCACGCAAGGGAGGTGGGTGGCTGCTAGGCGGTCTGGGTCCCCTCGACGACCGACACTGCTAGCTAGCTTGAGGAGGAGGCGAGCAGGGAAGGAGCGCACATGGCCGGCCGTAGCAAGCTGCGCACAAGCAAGCCGTGTGGCTACAGGAAAAGACCGGCGCCTGAGGGAGGAACATAATAAACAGACTCATTGACAGGTGCGACCCATGCCTCCTCTGCCATGTCATTTGCCACATCAGTCGGTGAAAGTTTTTGGTCTTCGCCACATCAGCCTGACAGTGAGCCCTACTTGTCGGTTTCGCTGTTTTCGCGACCAAATTCGAGCATCAGTGCTCCGCGTTATGTATTAGGCTCATTTTCGGTGGTTTCTTGTGTCCTGGTTCAAATGTGGTACCAAGTTGTTACCCTAGCCCCAAGTGTGGTGGTTTTGGGTAAATAACTCATACCATGCAGATTACTCAGAATGAGGTCACTTCTGCAGCCACGGCCTCGTCGGCGCCATCAAGGGGAACGAGGAAAGTCTGGCTGGAATCTGGCCAGATTCTATGAATTGGGTTCTCCACCAAAACAGCTAGGTCGTCAGGGACTAGGGAAGCATGAGGTACTGATGTCTACTACACAACTTGTTCTTGTAGACTCGTGTTGGGCCTCCAAGCACAGAGTTTTGTAGGATAGTAGCAAATTTCCCTCAAGTGGATGACCTAAGGTTTATCAATCTGCGCGAGGCATAGGATGAAGATGGTCTCTCTCAAACAACCCTGCAACCAAATAACAAAGAGTCTCTTGTGTTCCCCAACACACCAAATACAATGGTAAATTGTATAGGTGCACTAGTTCGGCGAAGAGATGGTGATACAAGTGTAATATTGATAGTAGATATTGATTTTTGTAATAGTAACAATAAAAAACAACAAGGTAACGAGTAACAAAAGTGAGCACAAACGGTATTGCAATGCTTTAGAAACAAGGCCTAGGGTCCGTAGTTTCGCTAGTGCAATCTCTCAACAATGCTAATATAATTGGATCACATAACCATCCCTCAACATGCAACGAAGAATCACTCCAAAGTTCTTATCTAGCGGAGAATATAAGAAGAAATTGTTTGTAGGGTACGAAACCACCTCAAAGTTATCCTTTCTGATCGATCTATCCAAGAGTTCGTACTAAAATAAAACCAAGTTATTCTTTCCGATCGGTCTATCTAAGAGTTCGTACTAAAATAACACCATATGATACGCATCAACCAACTCTAATGTCACCTAGATACTCCAATGTCACCACAAGTATCCATGAGTTAATTATACGATACGCATCAAACAATTTCAGATTCATAATACTCAATCCAACACAAAGAACCTCAAAGAGTGCCCCAAGATTTCTACCAGAGAAAGTAGGACGAAAACGTGCATCAACCCCTATGCATAAATTACCCCAATGTCACCTCGGGAATCCGCGGGTTGAGTGCCAAAACATATATCAAGTGAATCAATATAATACCTCATTATCACCACGGGTATTAATATGCAAGACATATATCAAGTGCTCTCAAATCCATGAAAATGTTCAATCCGATAATAATGAAATCTCAAAGGGAAAACTCAATTCATCACAACAAGATAGAGAGGGGGAAACACCATATGATCCAACTATATTAACAAAGCTCGCGATACATCAAGATCGTGCCAAATCAAGAACACGAGAGAGAGAGAGAGAGAGAGAGAGATCAAACACATAGCTACTAGTACAAACCCTCAGCCCCGAGGGTGGACTACTCCCTCCTCATCATGGAGACCATAGGGATGATGAAAATGGACTCCGGTGATGATTTCCCCCTCCGACAGGGTGCCGGAACGGGATCTATTTTGGTTTATCATGGCTATAGAGGATTGCAGCGGCGGAACTTCTCATCTAGGGTTATTTCTGGAGGTTTCTGTATTTATAGGATTTTTTGGCGTTGGTTTCATGTGAAGATGGGCTTCAAGGGGCCCACCACCCACCAGCACACGTGCAAGGCCCCTGGCGCGCCCTGGTGGGTGGTGGCCACCTTCTTCACCTTCTGGTCCTCCCACGAAGCTTCTAGTGCCTCTTTTGTTCAAAAAAATGGTCAAAAAGTTTCATTGTATTTGAAGAACTTTCATTTCTGCACAAAAAACAACACCACGGTAGTTCTGCTGAAAACAACGTCAGTCCGGGTTAGTTCCATTCAAATCATACCAAAACCATATAGAATTGTTGTAAACATGGCATGAATATTTCATAAATTATAGATACATTGAAGACGTATCAGCATCCCCAAGCTTAATTCCTACTCGTCCTCGTGTAGGTAAATGATAAAAGAAATAATTTATGAAGTGTGAATGCTAGCATAGTGTATAGGTTTGATCAATGATAATTTCAATCACTTTTCCTAGCATCATAACAGCAACTCTTTCTCATAAAACTCATCATGATAAAGTAGCAATCAATTCACATGTTTTGGTTCAAACAATGCCTTCTCTTGAAACTTAACAAACTATGTTCTCAGTCACCAAGCAATTGCAATTCAAATTATTCAACAAAGTCTAATTAAGAGCTCCACATACTCAATCATCATATAGTCTTCTATGATTGCTAGTACTCAAAGCATATTTTAGAGCAAATGGCATCCATCGAACACAGAAAAAGATATGGGCTTAATGTTTCGCCTCCCAACTCATTTATCATAGAGATAATTATCAACAATAATAAATCATGATCAAATATATTTGACTGGCCATATGTGCCTAGATCTTTCTCCACCACATGATGCTTGCCAACTAGAGAATAATTGAGGTTGAAATGAAAATGCATACTATTGACTCTTGCATAGAAGTAAATACTTAAAAGTAAAAGATAGGCCCTTAGCAGAGGGAAGCAGAAGTTGTCATGCGCTTTTTAGTTTTGGATGCACAATCTCTTAATGCAAAGGAATGTCACGTTATATTGCCCCTTATGATAGCAACCTTTATTATGCAGTCCGTCGCTTTTATTACTTTGCCATCACAAGTTTGTACAACGCTTATTTTCCCTTACAATAAAAGATCAAACATATTTATGAGCAATTTTTATTGCTTTATTCACCGATGATAACTTACTTGAAGGATCTTATTCAATCGATAGGTAGGTATGGTGGACACTCATGGCAAGAAACTGGGTTTAAGGGTTTTTGGATGCACAAGTAGTATCTCTACTTAGTACAAATTTTTGGCTAGCAAAAGATCCTAACACTAGTAGAAAACAGGGCTTTGGTCACAGCTCAATGTACACATTAGTCCCGGTTGCATCACGAACCGGGACTAATGTGAGCATTAGTCCCGGTTCGAGCGGCTAAGGCGTCGGGAATGCATTAGTCCCGGTTCAAATGGGACCTTTTGTCCCGGTTTGAGACACGAACCGGGACTAAAGGGTGCGATGCCCTTTAGTCCCGGTTCGTGTCTCAAACCGGGACTAAAGGTTCAAATTCTGCCACCACCCCCCCCCCTTGTGTATCGCCTTTTCAGTTTTGTAAAAAACAAAAGAAAATGATAAAAACTTCAAAAATTAAAATCCTTCGAGATGTAGTTATGTTACTACATCTACTAGTTAGGAAAATTAAAAAACTTAAATTTGGACATGTTTTGCAAAAAAGTGTTATGAAAAAGTAAAACGGCCATATCTTTTGCATACGATGTCGAAAAAAAACGCATAATATATAAAAAAAATCAGCACGAAAATCCGAATCCGATTTTGACAGCCGTAGGCTTGTTTGCAAAATTTTAGAATCCTCAAATTCCGAAAGAAAAAAAAGATATGCTCAAATTTCTGTTTTTTTCATTTTTTGTTAAATCTGGTCAAACTATGGTCAAACTACTTATTCAAGAAATATTAGTGTTAATAAATAATTATTTTTAGTTTTTTGACTTTTGGTCAAACTGTGGTCAAACTATGGTCAAATCTGGTCAAACTGTGGTCAAACTATGGTCAAATTGTGGTCAAACTATGGTCAAACTACTTATTCAAGAAATATTAGTGTTAATAAATAATTATTGTTTTTTAGAATAATAATTTCAAACTCAAACGGTGCTTAATGCTCAAGTTCAACTCCTAAGGGTTAATAGGATTGACAGCTTAGTATTGTCAGGAAAACAACAAGTGCAGACTTGGAAACTAGGGGGAATAGAACTCGAAAGTTAAGCGTGCTCAGGCTGGAGTAGTGAGAGGATGGGTGACCGGCCGGGAAGTTAGACGATTTGGAATGAGTGATTCATAATTGAGCAGTGATGAGGGGTGATTAGAGTGGGTGATTAGAGATTGAATTGTCAAATAATTCAGAAATTTGAAAATAAGAAAATATTCAAAAAAAATTCAAAATTTTATTTTTCAAAAAAATTACCAACCGGGACTAAAGGTGGAGCTCCAGAGAGCGGCCACGTGGAGGGCCTTTAGTCCCGGTTCGTAACACAACCGGGCCTAAAGGGGCGGGGGGGCTTTAGTCCCGACCCTTTAGTCCCGGTTTTGGAACCGGGATGAACCGGGACTAATAGGCCTTTTTCTACTAGTGTAAGCAAACACCACATGTTGGAGGATCCATAACAATATAACTTCTATGCAAATATACACAACCATAACTCATTATGTTGTCTTCCTTGTCCAACTTCAACTAATTTGCTCAAGTTTGAAAATAATTAATGGGTATTCACAATCATAGAAGATGTCCAAGATAATATATTTGTATGTGAAAGTTCTCTTCCTTATACTAATCATTCATGAATTGCCTGTATGATCAATATTGTGATTGTCAAGCTTCAAAAGATTTCACTTTCTAAGCCCGATGTGAAGCTACTACTAGGTAAGATACAAGCATATGAAGCATGTATAGTTTCAGCTTCATGATATTCAATTTATTCAAAAATTTACTCATAGGATATAAGTGAAGCACGAGAGTAAATGACAAACTACTCCAAAAAGATATAAGTGAAGATCAAGCAAGTAGTTAAGTAAATAGGTAGCTATTTGAGGACTCTCTCTTATTTAAAAAAATTTAGATCTAAGTATTTAATTAAAACAGCAAGCAAAACAAAATAAAATGACATTCCAAGAATAGCACACATCATGCGAAGAAGCAAAAACTTAGGCTCAACCGATACTAACCGATAATTGTTGATGAAGAAAGATGGGATGCCTACCGGGGCATCGCCAAGATTAGATGCTTGAAACCCCGGCTCTCCGGATCCTGTACGGGAGAGGGGCGAATAGGTTTTTGGGAAGCGACTACGCGACTGCTCGCCTTCGATCCACTACTTCCTCTACGTCTGCGTCGCCTTCATCATCACCATGTCGCATTCCGACGCCGACCATCTCGCTGCCGAGAAGCTCGAGGCTGACAAGAAGGCCGCCGAGGACGCTGCTGCCGCCACCGCCTCCGCGGCTTCTGCATGGCCTACTGGAGGGTATAACACGTTTATCCCGCTCCTATTTATTTTCGTATTAGCAGTACTAGCAGTATGGGTAGATGTGTCTACTGTTTGCGTAGTACGTGCATGTTTAGATCAGAATCAGTATGTCGTCAGTCAATGCCATGCTAGTGATTTACTCGTGGTTTCCCTAAATCTTAAAAACTTCATCCACACAAAACTCAACAAGAACTCGTGAGATAAGTTAGTATAAACCAATGCAAAGCCTGATCATTCTCTACTGTAGAAAATCACTAAAATTATAATTTAACATTGCATACTGAATGCCTCTGCATATTTAATACTCCTATCCTCAAATAGAATCATTAAACAAGCAAACATATGCAAACAATGCAATCATAACAACAATCTGTCTAAACAGGATAGTCTGTAATGGATGAAGAAGTATCCATAATTATTTAACTCAAAAAATTCTTCAAATTTACCACACTGTAGAAAATTTATCATAGCTTACTGTGCAAAAAATTTCAACATTTTATCACATTCTGACTTTTTCTAGAGAATTCACGCAATAGCGTGCAACTTTCTGTTTTGAAACAGCAACTCGTATACTTGCAAACTAAGCGTGGTAAAGGATATACTAAGCAGTGCAAAGCTAGCCTAGCGCTTGCCGATCGGTCCTCCTGGAACTAACGTTACTAGCCAAAACTAGCTAACTTCGTATAGATCACACACACACACACACACACACACACTCACACACACACACACACACACACACACGTAAGCAACAACTATGGCTTGATTGATTCTCGTTGCCGGCTGGAACACAACACTGGATTGTATTGATAGCTGTAGGTACGTATCGTACCAGTTGTTTTCCTTAATTGATCTCCATGATACAATGTTTACAAGGCACGTCATAGCTTATATTTTTTCCAACTCCGTCAGTATAATACAAAACACTCTCTAGATTTATCAGTATCAACAAAGAAAATATGAAATAAAGAGGTGAGGTATGTATCATTGCTTTATGATAGTGCAATATGCAATAAATATATGTCGAATCCTATTCATGTACTAGGGCCAGAAATAATTTTATGACTGTAGTGTACATTTGTGAATTATACTCCAATTTTTTTCATAACAAACAGAGCTTTGAGAAAATTAGCATAAATGTGATGTCGAACAGGAGGAAACAATCGACGCACTGAAATTCATAATATCCAAATGGTATGCTCTTCTTTTAGATGAACCAATCGGTATGCTCGATGTTCATGGGAAGGAATCAAGTCAGTGGAAGGACTACCTTTTTACACAAAATTAGTTGATTTTTCTCCATAACATTGGTATACAATTAACAATTTCGCATTGGCTTGCGATTACGGATTCCACCCTTCAAGCGATATGTTTCTAATTATATCTATTCTTATGTGTGTAGACTGACAGTTCGTCCTTAGGTACGCGGTTGTCACTATAGCATTAGTCTCGGCGCCCTCGACCAGCCTCTCCCCCATACTTGTAAGCACATCAGCGGTCTCAGGTTTCAAACTTTCCCATGGATGCAGCCTTGTAGCAACAAGCTAGGTACATGATTGATTAAATACTTGCGTCATGGTAGAAACTAGATCAAACAAAGACTTGCCTTATCGACACAATCCCGAATTAGGTACTGGCACATCATAGCTAGCTATATACATTTTTTACTACTCCATCTGTATAATACAAAACACTCTCTAGATTTATCAATACCAACAAAGACAATATGAAATAAAGAGGTGAGGTATGTATCATGGCTTTATGATATTGCAATATGCAACAAATATATGTCGAATGCTATTCATGTACTAGGGCCGCAAATTATTCTATGACTGTAGTGTACATTTGTGAATTATACCCCAATTTTTTTCATAACAAAACAGAGCTTTGAGCAAATTAGCGTAAATGTGATGTCGAACAGGAGGAAACAATCGACCCACTGAAATTCACAAAATCCAAATGGTATACTCTTCTTTTAGATGAACCAATCGGTATGCTCGATGTTCACGGGAAGGAATACCTTTTTACACAAAATTAGTTGATAAATCTCCCTAACATTGGTATACAATTTCGCATTGGCTGGCGATTACGGTTTCAACCCTTCAAGCTATATATTTCGATCTATATCTATTCTTATGTGTGTAGCCTGATTTAGGTTATACATATATTGATTTTTCATTCAGTTTTTATGATATTAGAAATACCTGACCAATTACATGGCCATGAAATATATAATAAACCAATGATAGTTTGATTATTTCTTTCATAACAAGATATTTCATTGTTAGTATTCGTGTCGATTCTAGAATTGTTGGTGAACAAGTTATTTTTTACAAGATATATAATTTCCTTAATAGCAGTTTCCTGTAAATTTGGTCACTGAAAGGTTGCAGACATTTCACATTGCCGTTCATACATATTAGGATATACCTCTTTTTTTTTTATGTTTGACCATATATAAAGAAAGGGGTACTAGAAAAAACCATCGTATTCATATTAGCAATTTATGCATTGTAATGTATAATGAAAGAATTACTATGATTTTTTTAATTTAACTACATTGTGAAAACATGCTGGATAAGAAATTGACAGCCAAAGTATGATCGTAAAGACTGTGGTATGCCCTAAAGGACTCTGTTTTATATTTTCTCTTTCAAGGCAGAAGTCCAAGTTAGCCCGATACCATGACCAGGCATAATATTTTTAGAATCACCATCTCAATGGAATTACACATAGTACAAAAGAATTACAAAAAAAAGATTGTAATGGGACCAGAATGGAGAAACTAGCTTTCTCTCGGTTTTCATTAGAGATGAAATTTTCTAACAAAGCCAAAGATGATATGCAAGCAAAGATATAAGAAAAAGAGGAGACATCTGGCGTAGTGAAACTCTACAGTCTAGGATGCCAGGCATAAACATATTGAAAAACACTTGAAATGGCACTTATTGTCTTTCAATCACTAAGTGCCAACATCTACTCATCTCGGACATTACCATCTGTTGTATTTTTAGAAAATTCTATGGAAATTGTTTTATATTAAGTACTTGATGTTGAATATTTATCGATAAAAAGATCGGTCCACTTTTATTAAATAAACATCATAATGCAAAAAATGTTTTGTCTCGATCTCTACATTATATGTCTTTGTTAACAATTTCTACATGCTGAATCATGGAAGTATGGTGCAAAAATTTCGTTATAATTAATAATTGAAATTTATTTTGTTTACAAGTTAAAATCTCGCATTTTTATCGCAAAGATACAACTAATAATTTTAAGTTACATATCTTATATTAAACTAAAAATATTTAAGAAAACAATGCATTCTTGGATGCCCTTAAGGGCCATTTTATGATGCATGGTATTAATATTAATAAAAAAATAGAGGATTAAGAAATTGCCCACGCACATCTGATTCAGAGAGTCCAGTGGAAATCCCACCTTCGTAGAAAAAAACGCACGAAAGAGATTTCCCTCCCATTTGCGAGGGCCACTGTGCTAGTTGATAATGATGATGTTATTCATGGCATGATCACTACATAGGCATTACGTCCGTGACAAGTAAACCAAAACGATTCTGCATCTACTAGTATTACTCCACTTCGAGAGCGCTTTTATGCTTGCCTCTCTAGGTATTAAGTTCATGACAAATAGAGTAATGCTTTAAGCATGATGACATACTATAGACAAAATAAGACCAAGCAATACGATCGAACCCCTTCGTTTTACCTTTAGTAGCAACAATACAAATAAATGCCTCACCACTCCTCCTGTCACAGAGTGAGAACACTGCAAGATTGAATCTACCAAAAAGCACCTTTCCCACTGAAGATAAATCAATCTAGTTGGCCAAACTAAACGGATAAATCAATCTAGGCGCCCACATCTCCATCACCACCAGTGCGGCCACCACCACCATCATCATCATCACCGCGCCGCCGCCATCACCACCATGCCTTCTCCCTTCACCGTCTTAATGCCGTGTTGTAACTTGTCCATAATCTTTATGTCATTGATTGAGTAGTTGTACTAGTTCTTGAGTATATGGTTGAACCCTTTATAATATTTGTTGCGATCCAATATACATGTTCATGATTCGAGTTAGTAGCCTTCGCCTATGTTGAGAGGAGCGCTCACTAACATTTGTACCTTGTGCCGTGAAGTATGTTACAGTACTTGTGATGGTTGGGGATATTGCGGTAATTAGAGGTGACCGTAAAATCCTCAATTCCTCGCCTTTGCAAAGGATTGTGGAGTTACGGAGAACCCTTAGAAAGGTCGTGTCCACAGGGTAACCCTTATTTATCATGAGTTGTAACCCTATGGGGGAGACTATGATGCTGGCGTGCGTGGCATGAAGTCTACCTCGAGTAGAACGTGTACTGTACCCGACTCCGTCCACTTATGCATTTGACTAGTTATTAGAGGATACGATAGTTCATATGTGGTAGTGATTCTGAAACCCTCGAGAATGCCTTACTGCTCAAGTGTCGTCCTTACTAACTTAGTGTCTTTTATTTACTATATTTACTCTCTTGTTAGTAGTTTAGTTAATTATCCTTTTTATCTAGTTTCCCTAGCAACTTATAGAGTAGACTATTTTCAAACTCCGGTTTTGGGTGCGTACGTGGCTGCATGAGGTGACAACGTAGTTGCGGGGTTTGTGGTGCCTTCCTTTTCGCTCCCTGTGAGATTTGACACTTACTTATCATGAAAGTGTTACAACAGCCATGTGCACTTGCAGGTCATCACATAGCAACAAACAAAAGAAACAAGAAATTGATCCAAAGTGGAGCAAAAAAAAGTACCTTGTCCTACTCCGGCATTTGATTTGTGGCGATTCGCACGTTGTCTCCCACGCCTCTGCTTGCGTTTAGCCATATGGAATCGCTGCCCATTCGGACGGCGGAACAGAATTGGTCGTGGGCGGGGTGGATGGCGGTTTCCTTCTTAGTGGCAGGAGGATGCGAACTACAACGGATGGGACACATCAACGTCGAAATCAACCACCTCCTTGGCCGCAACATCCCGCTCACGATGAAGGGTCCTCCATTCCATCCAAGCAACGTTCTCCGCCTTACATCTTACCTCCACAAACAAGACGCAAACAGACTCCACCGAGGCATCATCCATGCCGGCGTTGGGGGATGGGGTACTTGGCGACGACATCGGCGGGTAATGGCAGCGAACTAGAGGGGAACAAGGCTGGAGGATGGCCACGGCTTGAACGAGGGAGGAGGGCGATCAATTTGGTGGACTTGCTCAATTTTTTGGAATTTTTAGTGGGTCGGGTCCGACGTGGCGGACGTGCCCGGGTGCGTATGGGCCTCCCCATATCCTTCCCAGATATGGGTTAGCTATGAGGGGTGCCGGTCAGCCGAGACGAATAGGGCCGATTTATGGGGGCCGGCTGCTGTGACGCCCCTGGCTTAATCGTGCACTAATCATACACGCAAATGCACACGATCAAGCCTAAGGACTCACTTGAAGATATCACAACACAACTCTAAAATATAAATAAAGTCATACAAGCTTTATATTACAAGTCAGGGCCTCGAGGGCTCGAATACATAGCTTGATGGCATACAAGCGTCAGCGGAAGCATCAGATATCTGAGTAGAGAAATAAAAGAGAAACAGAAAGGCCTTTGGAAAGGCGGGGCAAAAATAAAACACTACGATCGAAAGGCGCAGGCCTCCTGCCTGGGACCCTCCGAACCTACTCCTGGTCATCGGCTATCTCGTAGAAGAAGCCAACCTCGAGGTTGTAGTTGTAGTCATCGGTGGTGCAGCTGTCTCAGGGGCTCCATCGTCTGGTCACGATAAACTGATATGGGGAGAAAAAGAAAGCAAAGCAACTGTGAGTACTGCGAAGTACTCAGCAAGCAAGGATCTACACTACATATGCAACATTATCAAGGGAAGGCTGTATATGTGGACTAGGCTGCAGAAATGTCAGAAATAGAGAGGGATTGTAGGAGATATGCCCTAGAGGCAATAATAAATGTTATTGATTATCTCCTTGTTCATAATTAGGTTTATGTTCCATGCTATAACTGCTATGGTTCTCGAGTCTACAATAACCACGAGGCTCGGAGGAAGACTCATATGCACGTGTGGAATAATAAAAGGTAAAATGTATTCCTAGTCTAGCCTCTAAGACTAGCTCAAGTGTTGCATGATGGTTCTGTTTTCCTGATCATGGGCATGTCTATGCCAGCAACTTTGAGGGCACAATGTTAGAGGAACATTTGTGTTGAATCGACCGAATTGATGTTATGCTATGAGATACGTTCATCACAAGTTTATGGTTAATAACACAGAGATGGTTAACGTTTGCATGATTCCTTAGACCATGAGAGTATCGAGTTTCTTCATGCTTGCTTCATGAACTTTGGGGTTTGTTAAACGTCATCCGTAAATGGGTGGCTATTACGGCGGCTTACGGGTTCATGGAAAAGTATGTCAAGTAACTTGATAGCTCAAGATTAGGATTTGCTCCTCCGACGTTGGAGAGATATCTCTGGGCCCTCTCGGTGTTACGGTATCCATCATCGTCTGGCCAGACACTTTGTGATTTGATCACGGGGATGCCGGAACACGGTAACGAGAAAAGAGAACAAATACTGGTAACGAGGTAACTGGCATAGTGGACAAGTTGTTGACCCACGGGGATGCCATCATCTCTCACCTCGGGTATTTGTAACATATCGCGAAGCAACAGGAATAGCACACGGCAACTGGAGGTTCACTCGAATATTCATTCGTGTGGGTATAGGGGTCAATATGGGTGTCCACGGCTCCGATGTTGATCATTGATCGGAAGGGGTTCCGTGTCATGTCTATACTTCACCGAACCTATAGGGTCACACGCTTAAGGGTCATCTATCTGCTGAATACTAGACAGGGAGTCTGAGAGAAAATCACCGAAAAAGTTTCGGACACTGAAAAAGTTTCGGACAGCGGAAAAGTTCCGCAGAGAGAGGTCACCGGATGAGTTCCGGTGAAACTGAAAAGTTGTTTCAGAGGATACCATAAAGTCAAATTGGTTTCGGCACATGCCCGATAATTCTTAGAGGGTGCCAGAATCATTCTGGAAACTTTTGGGAATTTTCTGGAAGAAAAACCGGAAATGTTCCGGAGCTGCCGGAACCACTTCAGATGCTTTTCGCAGATGAAAATCACTAATCTGGAATTGTTCTAGAACGCGTTGAAAATTATTTTAGTGGGTACTGGAAATGTTCTAAGCCCACATAAATATTTTCAGTTCGAACGGACGCCGAAAAATGTCGTCGTGAATAGTGAAAGTGCTTTTTGGGTGGCTTCTTGGAGAAGACACCTTGAGGGTCCTTTGGTATTTTTCCCCTTGGCTTCTTGGAGAAGCCACCCTTGGGCTTGGCCTATAAATAGGGGTGGAGGGGGCTGCCTAAAGACTCACTCCTTCTCACATACAGTGCCATTGCAATGATCTGGCTTCTCTCTCCCTCCCCGCGAAATAGTTTCGTAGAGCCGAAAGGCTGTCTGGGTTCCGGTGGGAACTAGTTCTGGATGGCGAAGCCCTGCCAGATAGATGACACCGTATGTGTGCAACTCTGTAGAGAGGTCGTAGTTTTGATCTTAGTGCCCGAGTGGCTGTTCGAGAGTGCCTCCCGAAGGGCTGTCCAAGTGACGGTCCGAGTTTTGTTAGTCCTCCCGAAGGGCTGTCCGAGTGACCGTCTGAGTTTCGAAGGTCCTCCCGAAGGGCTGTCCGCGACATCGTCCGGGGGACTATTCGACCGCCTCCCGGAGGGCTGTCCGAAGGAAAGACGAGGGTATACATCCTCGCGGTTGGAAGGTTGTAAATCCTAGCTGCGGGGATCTGCATCGCCGATCGTCATCGACTCTACTTCCGCTGCGCTACGAGTCGGTAACGAAAATGATCAAACCTTGTATGCAGTCTCCATAGTGGTCCTGGGCTGGTGCGTAGGTCAGAAAATTTTTGTTTTCTGCTGCGTTACCCTAGAGTGGCATCATGAACCGTGCTATGCGTAGATGCAGGTTGCGATCTAGAATACATGGAGATGTATGGGTGTTGCACAATATAATTAGGTAGTAGATGAGTTCTATTACTGAAAATTATTTGTGCGGGTAGCAGATGAAATCTGTTACCCGATATTCTTGTTGCTTCCCTGGAATTTGCATATTTCTGATCTTGATAACAGCATGGTGGAGTTTCAATGTTCTGGCAATCCGCGATCCTGATTGATCAACGAAGTGCTAACAGTTCATTGAATTCCATCGTAGTTAAAAAGAAAGATGAAATTTCGCAGACGAAAGGGCAATGTAGATATAATCTGCACGGGGGTCATGCGTATGACGAAGTTTAGTATGGGGCTCGAGATTTTATTATCTCGTGTCTCATACACCCCGCGATGTTAATCTAGCGACTTGGATTATCATACTTGATGATGGACGTTGGTAGCTTCGGTTTGTTTCGAAACCTTAGAAGCCACGTAAAACAAGTTTTTGCTGAACCGATTAGAGGCATCTAACTTGGTTTTGCAGGAGGGTTTGCATGTGCATGTGATGTGGTATAGCAATGCTCATAATAATTTGATTATGTATGAGATGACTATATAATGTAAATTGATTAACATGACCTTCGTGTCATGATTCGGCATGATGGCTGGAGCCATATGATTGTCACTTTATTGACCTGCGTGTCAACCTTAAGTAATGCATTATTTTATTAGCTATAGAGATAGCAATATTATCTGGTACATCAACAAGGTGGTGGCAATCTTCGCGAAGGTGAACACTGACGAGAATGCCAAAGACGAAGAAATACAAGACTTCTCCGTCAGAAAGGGCTATACCATATCATGCTATTATGAATTGCCTGAGATGTTTATCCCTTATGATGCACCCTTCTTGATTGCGCGGTAGTCGCTTTTTATTAGGGTGATCTCTCACAAAAATATCAAGTAGTTAGTGTTCTCCCAAGTGTAGCACCGTCACGGCACCTAACTTTTCGGGGTGCGCCATGGATGCATGGGTACGAACGATTAGGGAAGTGTGAGGCGGGTGAGTTGAGACCTCGCAGCGTGATCACTTGGTTGTCTTGACGTTCAGGCATGAAAGTCATGAGCTCGGAACACACGCATCGAAAGATGAACAAGAGTCACATAGAGATGTGATCGGCAAGTTGGCCTACCGATTAAAATTCCCGTCATGAGATGATGATTCTATGGCGATGAATTGAAGTCTGGATCTTGTATCACTCAAAATCAATTATGAGAGATATTGATTTGAGTGGGAGCGCACTGTTGAATTAACTTGTTTAATTCTCAGTGCAATTAATTTTGAACACTGTCTAAGTGTGTTTTGCATAATAGTTGTAGAATAATGGCTCGCGTTTCCACCTTCCCTATTAATTTTGAATAGCTATTATATATCTGGTTAAAACTTTACAGTTGGTAACATAATGTGAGGATTGTCCTCAAGAGTGCCAAGAAGGAATTTGTCCTATCGCATACTTTCGGTATTCTCTCGCTTATGCTATGGATCATGTGACTCTCGTCCTTCGATCCAAAAGCTAGAATTCCGTTTCAGTCAAGTGCAATACATTTTCTTCCATGAGACCCGAACTTCGAAAGTTTGGATAGTTATGTGATATTCATGGAATCTGAAAATCATTTTCAGAGACAGACGAAGGCTAATAGATATGAGATATCCAAAGCAATGTTTGTTTGCAAACTATTAGTAAAGGAGTTTACTATGCATTAGACTGATAAAAGAGGGATCCAGAAGAACACCTGTCATATGATGAAAGGTGAATAAAACAACAACTTAAAGAGAAAGGAAGTGTCCGAAGGGTGTTAGTGTGATAACACACCTAGGAAGTCCGGGGCTAACGCCACTCTTAAGTTGAGTGCTTCTTCTGAGAGTAGGAGAAATACTGAAAGTTAAACTGTTAGAAGTATAAAGGCAAAAGAAAGAAGACTGGAATATCCAGCTCATGTATGAATGTCATACAAGTTTTTGATGTATAGAAGGCTGGTCAAAGATATAGTTCTTGGGAATTATGATTAAATTGTTAATCACTGATTCTTGGGTATTGTGAGTTAATCAAAAAGATACCCGCTCGATTGCATTCTGTTGCAACTCGATGTAAGAACTACTATGGCCTGAAAGACTTGCCAGGAATGAGGTTTAGGTATACACAGGGAACATAGTAAATGTTACTATACCTTCCATCGGCGTATTACCGTCTGTATTTATTTTCATAATTCATTTAGAGTTTCACAAACTCTAGCCCATTGCATAAGGTATCTTGCAAGAAGGTTGTTCATAAGAGAACTTTTGATGTTGGTGTTATGAATAACATAAGGGCCATACTTTCATTATGAATGAGATGTATGTTATGAATGTTGATAATAATATATTACCTCTGGATTTACTTTCATAATTCATTTTAGAGTTTCATACACTCTAGCCCATTGCAAAACGTTTGTTGCAAAAGGGTTTTTCATAAAAGAACAATTGTTGTTCAGTATTATGAATAACATGAAGGGTCGTGCTTCCATTCTCGATGGGATGTATGTTATGAATATTGATGGTAATATGATACATCCATAACACTGACGCTAAATGTCGTAAGACTAAGAGAATACCACATAAGTGTGGCACTACATTTAGTCACATTGGAGAAACCCGCATGGATAAATTCCATTATGATGGATTTTGAAGTCGTTTGATTTTGAATCATCTGACACTTGCAAATTTCCTCCGAAAAGTTTAGTGACTAAAATACCGTTCACAGGCCATAAGGAACGAGCAAAGAACTTATTGGTGATCATACATTTTGATGTATGTAGTTCAATAAATGTTGTTGCAAGTAGTGGATTTATCTATCTTCAGAAATGACTCAAGTAGATATATGGATATTTACTTGATGAGACGTAAGTCTGGATCTTTTGAAATCATTTGAAAGGTTTTCAAATATGAAGTAGAAGTTATTGTAACAAGAAAATTATGCTTCTACAATCGTAATTGCAGAAAGGAATATTTGAGTTACAAGTTTAGCGAATGTCTGATGAGTTGTGAAAGGGGTTTCATAACTTACACCTCCCGGAACACCACTGCAAGTGGAAAGTCCGTGAAGATGTAATCGAACCATTTAGGACATGGTAAGATCAAAGATGACATAAATAAATTTGCCATTATCCCTTTTAAAGTGATGCGTTAGAGACTGCGGCTTTTACACTGAAAAGAGCTCCATCAGGTCTGTTGAAATGACGCCATGGTATGGTATATGCCCAACCTTGTTATATCTTTTCTTAAACATTTGGAATATGGGGCTTGTGTAAAAGGTTTACAAACCTATTCCAAATCAGACAAGTGCACTTTGTAGGTTATCCCAAAATGTGGGTATTCTCCCTCACTATGCCGAGGCAAATAGGTTTGCACAAAGAACGGTATGCTTTTTGAAGAAATGGTCTTTCAAAAGGTGAGTGGGGAATAATGCAACTCGACGAGATAAACAGTATCTTCGTCATCAATCAAAGAAAAGGAACCTTGGAAGTGATTCCGGAGTTTCCTACTGCGACTGATACGGAAGTCTCTACAATAAAATGTATGGCCTTGCGTTCGAACTTCGCATGAACACGTAGGCAAGGCTCGTGCAAACCTCTCAGGTGCGCAAACGAGATATTGTTGTTAGACAACAATATACCTATAATACACAAGGAAGCGTTGATGGGCCCTGACTCCAGAATTGCCTAAATGCCAAAGAACCCGAGTTAGTTTCCATATAAGTGATTCAAGATTAAAACCTTGATACACCTTTCGGAAGACTTAGAGTCTAACGAATATTTATGGAACTAAAACTGATACAGATAAAAATGTTTTTACCATAAGCTCGACTTTGTTGCAATAACAAGTTCAAGGAGTTGACTACGATGAGGTTGTTTCATCGTAGCGATGCTTAAAGTCAGTTTGGGTTGAACTAGCAATTAATACATATTTCAATCATGACATATGAAACAAGGATGACGAAAGAGTTCCATCTGATGGAAATAACAAAGGACTTGCATGGGTTACAGTCCAAGGTATTTTGTCAGTCCAAAGGATGAGTAAGTTGCAAACTTCAGAGTCAGCGATGGACAGAAGAGAGCAAAATGGAGTTGGAATCTTCGTGTTTTGATGATATGGTTAAAAGGGTTTGACTTCATCATGGGAACGAAGATGCTTGTGATTCAAGAAAGTAAGTGGGAGCATAATAAAATTTCTAGAAAACGTTGTGTGCTTGACACATTGTTAATTGGAAATAAAATTCTTGACACGAATTAGGACTTCATTTGAAATAGTTTTTTCGATGAAGTGCAGGGCAAAATAGCCTTATATTAGGCATGATGATCTATGAGATAGATTTACCTAATGGGGCTGAGCAAAGATACATATTGACAAGATGCTAAAACCTTTAGCATTAAAAATGTCAAGGAGTGATTCTTGCCGAAGTCACATGGAAAGAGTTTTTGCAAGACTCGGTGTCCAAAACACTGATGAGCAAAATACATGATGGAGATTCCACACACTCTTGTGTTTGGATTAATCAGTATTCCATGGTATGTAAAAACAACCAGATATGTCCAATACTCCCAAAGTTGTTATGAGTATAGATACCAAAGTGATCAAAAGTACTGATCATGGGACAAACAGTGAAAAAGGGTCATTGAGTACTATAGGAGCACTGATGACATGTTTCTCGCAAGCGGAGATCATGAAGAGGTTGTTTAAAAGTTACACGATACAGTCTTCATCCATGCTCCAAGCGATTTCGATTAAGTTAAGGGTTTTTGTTGCAATAAACAATAGGTGGTGGCACGGTAGTTGGAAATTGTTCCAAACAAGTTACTGTGGCGAATTCTATAACAGAGGCAAAGTATGTTGCCGCTTTTAAAAGCGACAAAGAAGATGTTGAATCATATAGTTCATTCATGAACTTAGTATGGTTCCAAGATGGCTTTTTGCAATGGACACTAATACAGGTAGTTGCTCCATAACTCAGCTGAGGAATCCAGGTTCGACCTGTGATTACATACATACAAAGCCAGTCCACACAAAATATGAATTTTGTGAAAGCGTAAAAACGCGAGGATACGCAAAGATACACACGGAGCTGAAGTCGTCAGATCCGTTGGACATCAGGCTATACCACATCGAAGCATATTTACAATGGTGTGCCACAGGTGTGAAGTGCATTAGCATTAACTAGATTATTGACTCTAGTGCAAGTGGGGGTCTGTAGGAGATATGCCCTAGAGGCAATATAAATGTTATTGATATCTCCTTGTTCATAATCGGTTTATATTCCATGCTATAACTGCTATGGTTCTCGAGTCTACAATAACCACGAGGCTCGGAGGAAGACTCATATGCACGTGTGAATAATAACGGTAAAATGTATCCTAGTCTAGCCTCTAAGACTAGCTCAAGTGTTGCATGATGGTCTGTTTTCCTGATCTGGGCATGTCTATGCGAGCAACTTGAGGGCACAATGTAGAGGAACCTTTGTGTTGAATCGACCCGAATTGATGTTATGCTATGAGATCGTTCGTCACAAGTTTATGGTTTAACACCAGAGATGGTTAACGTGTGATGATTCCTTAGACCATGAGAGTATCGAGTTCGTCATGCTTGCTCATGACTTTGGGGTTTGTTCATTCTCCATTGGTGGCTCTTACGGCGGCTTCGGGTTCTGGAAAAGTTGTCCGTCTTTGATACGTTGGATTTGCTCCTCCGACGTTGGAGAGATATCTCTGGGCCCTCTCGGTGTTACGGTATCATCATCGTCTGGCCAGACACTTTGTGATTTGATCACGGGATGCCGGAACACGGTAACGAGAAAAGAGAACAAATACTGGTAATGAGGAACTGGCATAGTGGACAAGTTGTTGACCCACGGGATGCCATCATGTTCACCTCGGGTATTTGTAACATATCGCGAAGCAACAGGAATAGCACACGGCAACTGGAGGTTCACTCGAATATTCATTCGTGGGTATAGGGGTCAATATGGGTGTCCACGGCTCCGATGTTGATCATTGATCGGAAGGGGTTCCGTTGCATGTCTATACTTCACCGAACCTATAGGGTCACACGCTTAAGGTCATCTATCTGCTGAATACTAGACAGGGAGTCTGAGAGAAAATCACCGAAAAAGTTTCGGACAGCGGAAAACTTCCGCAGAGAGAGGTCACGGATGAGTTCCGGTGAAACTGAAAAGTTGTTCAGAGGATACCTAAAAGTCAAATGGTTTCGGACATGCCCGATAATTCTGGAGGGTGCAGAATCATTCTGGAAACTTTTGGGAATTTCTGGTTAGAAAAAAACGAAAATGTTCCGGAGCTGCCGGAACCACTTCAGATGCTTTTGCCAGATGAAATCACTAACTGGAATTGTTCTAGAACGCGTTGAAAATTATTTTAGTGGGTACTGGAAATGTTCTAAGCCCACATAAATATTTTCAGTTCGAACGGACGCTGAAAAATGTCGTCGTGAATAGTGAAAGTGCTTTTTGGGTGGCTTCTTGGAGAAGCCACCTTGAGGGTCCTTTGGTATTTTTCCCCTTGGCTTCTTGGAGAAGCCACCCTGGGCTTGGCCGATAAATAGGGGTGGAGGGGGCTGCCTAAAGATGTAGGGTAACGCAGCAAGAAAACAAAAAATTTCCGACCTACGCACCAGCCAGGACCACTATGGAGACTGCATACAAGGTTGATCATTTTCGTACCGACTCGTAGCGCAGCGGAAGTAGAAGTCGATGACGATCGTTGGGTGCAGATCCCCGCAGCTAGGATTTACAACCTCCCAACCGCGGGATGTACTCCCTCATCCGCCACTCGGACAGCCCTCGGGAGGTGGTGGAAGTCCGGACGGTGTCGTGGACAGCCCTTCGGGAGGACTCAAAGAACTCGGACCGTCACTCGGACAGCCCTTCGGGAGGACACTCGAACAGCCCCTCGGGAAAAGGACGAAACTACGACCTCTCTACGGGGTTGCACACATACGGTGCCATCTATCGCCAGGGCTTCGCCGTCCAGAACAGTTCCCACCGGAACCAGACAGCCTTTCGGCACTACGAAACTATTTCGTGGGAGGGAGAGAGAATGCCAGATCATGCATGGCTTGTGTGAGAGAGTTGGAGTGGGTTGGAGAGCACCTCTCCTCCTCCTTATATAGTGGTGGAAGGGTGTGGAGGGGGCTGAAATTTCAGCCCACTAAACATGGGGAAAACATGTTCCCACAAAACAAGGAGAACATGTTCCCACCAAACAAGGGAAAACATGTTCCCTTGTCCATGGTATGTAAAACAAACCAGATATGTCCAATACTCCCAAAGTTGTTATGAGTATAGATACCAAAGTGATCAAAAGTACTGATCATGGGACAACAGTGAAAAAGGGTCATTGAGTACTATAGTAGCAATGATGACATGTTCTCGCAAGCGGAGATCATGAGAGTTCGTTGTAAAAAGTTACATCGATACAGTCTTTCATCCATGCTCCAAGCGATTTCGATTTAAGTTAAGGGTTTTTGTGCAATAAACAATATGGGTGCACGGTAGTTGGAAATTGTTCCAAACAAGTACTGTGGCGAATTCTATACAACGAGGCAAAGTATGTTGCCGCTTTAAAAGCGACAAAGAAGATGTTGAATCATATAGTTCATTCATGAACTTAGTATGGTTCCAAGATGGCTTTTGTCAATGGGACACTACTACAGGTAGTTGCTCCATAACTCAGTCTGAGGAATCCAGGTTCGACCTGTGATTCACATACCTACAAAGCCAAGTCCACACAAAATATGAATTTTGTGAAAGCGTAAAAACGCGAGGATACGCAAAGATACACACGGAGCTGAAGTCGTCAGATCGTTGGACATCAGGCTATACCACATGCGAAGCATATTTACACTGGTGTGCCAAGGTGTGAAGTGCATTAGCATTAACTAGATTATTGACTCTAGTGCAAGTGGGAGTCTGTAGGAGATATGCCTAGAGGCAATAATAAATGTATTGATTATCTCCTTGTTCATAATTAGGTTTATGTTCCATGCTATAACTGCTATGGTTCTCGAGTCTACAATAACCACGAGGCTCGGAGGAAGACTCATATGCACGTGTGGAATAATAAACGGTAAAATGTATTCCTAGTCTAGCCTCTAAGACTAGCTCAAGTGTTGCATGATGGTTCGTTTTCCTGATCATGGGCATGTCTATGCGAGCAACTTGAGGGCACAATGTTAGAGGAACATTTGTGTTGATATGACCCGAATTGATGTTATGCTATGAGATACGTCGTCACAAGTTTATGTTATTAACACAGAGATGGTTAACGTTTGCATGATTCCTTAGACCATGAGAGTATCGAGTTTCTTCATGCTTGCTTCATGAACTTTGGGGTTTGTTAAACATCATCCATAAATGGGTGGCTATTACGGCGGCTTGGGTTCATGGAAAAGTATGTCAATAACTTGATAGCTCAAGATTGGGATTTTGCTCCTCCGACGTTGGAGAGATATCTCTGGGCCCCTCCGGTGTTACGGTATCCATCAGTCTGGCCAGACACTTTGTGATTTGATCACGGGGATGCCGGAACACGGTAACGAGAAAAGAGAACAAATACTTGGAATGAGGTAACTGGCATAGTGGACAAGTTGTTGACCCACGGGGATGCCATCATGTCTCACCTCGGGTATTTGTAACATATCGCGAAGCAACAGGAATAGCACACGGCAACTGGAGGTTCACTCGAAATTCATTGTGTGGGTATAGGGGTCAATATGGGTGTCCACGGCTCCGATGTTGATATTGATCGGAAGGGGTTCGTGTCATGTCTATACTTCACCGAACCTATAGGGTCACACGCTTAAGGTTCATCTATCTGCTGAATACTAGACAGGGAGTCTGAGAGAAAATCACCGAAAAAGTTTCGGACAGCGGAAAACTTCCGCAGAGAGAGGTACCGGATGAGTTTCCGGTGAAACTGAAAAGTTGTTTCAGAGGATACCATAAAGTCAAATTGGTTTCGGCACATGCCCGATAATTCTTGGAGGGTGCCAGAATCATTCTGGAAACTTTTGGGAATTTTCTGGTAGAAAAACCGAAAATGTTCCGGAGCTGCCGGAACCACTTCAGATGCTTTTCGCAGATGAAAATCGTAATCTGGAATTGTTCTAGAACGCGTTTGAAAATTATTTTAGTGGGTACTGGAAATGTTCTAAGCCCACATAAATATTTTCAGTTCGAACGGACGCTGAAAAATGTCGTCGTGAATAGTGAAAGTGCTTTTGGGTGGCTTCTTGGAGAAAGAAGCCTTGAGGGTCCTTTAGTATTTTTCCCCTTGGCTTCTTGGAGAAGCCACACCTGGGCTTGGCCGATAAATAGGGGTGGGAGGGGCTGCCTAAAGATGTAGGGGTAACGCAGCAGAAAAACAAAATTTTCCGACCTACGCACCAGCCCAGGACCACTATGGAGAGTGCATACAAGGTTTGATCATTTTCGTTACCGACTCGTAGCGCAGCGGAAGTAGAGTCGATGACGATCGTCGGTGCAGATCCCGCAGCTAGGATTTACAACCTCCCAACCGCGAGGATGTACTCCCTCAACGACAATCGGAGAGCAGGGGAGGTGGTGCGAAGTCGCGACGGTGTCGTGGACAGCTTCGGGAGGACTACAGAACTCGGACCGTCACTCGGACAGCCCTTCGGGAGGACACTCGAACAGCCCCTCGGGCAAAAGGACGAAACACGACTCTCTACGGGGTTGCACACAACGGTGCCATCTATCCGGCAGGGCTTCGCCGTCCAGAACTAGTTCCCACCGGAACCCAGACAGCCTTTCGGCACTACGAAACTATTTCGTGGGAGGGGAGAGAGAATGCCAGATCATGCATGGGCTTGTGGGAGAGAGGAGTGGAGTTGGAGAGCACCTCTCTCCTCCTTATATAGTGGTGGAGGGGGTGAGGGGGCTGAAATTTCAGCCCACTAAACATGGGAAAACATGTTCCACAAAACAGGAGAACATGTTCCCACCAAACAAGGAACAAGAAAAACATGTTCCCTTGTCCATGGTATGTAAAAACAACCAGATATGTCCAATACTCCCAAAGTTGGTTATGAGTATAGATACCAAAGTGATCAAAGTACGATCATGGACAACAGTGAAAAAGGGTCATTGAGTATATAGTAGCACTGATGACATGTTTTCTCGCAAGCGGAGATCATGAAGAGTTCGTTGTAAAAAGTTACATCGATACAGTCTTCATCCATGCTCCAAGCGTTTCGATTTAAGTTAAGGGTTTTGTGCAAAAACAATATGGTGGCACGGTAGTTGGAAATTGTTCCAAACAAGTTACTGTGGCGAATTCTATAACAGAGGCAAAGTATGTTGCCGTTTAAAAGCGACAAAGAAGATGTTGAATCATATAGTTCATTCATGAACTTAGTATGGTTCCAGATGGCTTTTGTCAATGGGACAACACTACAGGTAGTTGCTCCATAACTCAGTTGAGGAATCCAGGTCGACTGTGATTCACATACATACAAAGCCCAGTCCACACAAAATATGAAATTTGTGAAAGGTAAAAACGCGAGGATACGCAAAGATACACACGGAGCTGAAGTGTCAGATCCGTTGGACATCAGGCTATACCACATGCGAAGCATATTTACACTGGTGTGCCACAGGTGTGAAGTGCATTAGCATTAACTAGATTATTGCTCTAGTGCAAGTGGAGGCTGTAGGAGATATGCCCTAGAGGCAAAATAAATGTTATTGATTATCTCCTTGTTCATAATTAGGTTTATGTTCCATGCTATAACTGCTATGGTTCTCGAGTCTACAATAACCACGAGGCTCGGAGGAAGACTCATATGCACGTGTGGAAATAATAAACGGTAAAATGTATTCCTAGTCTAGCCTCTAAGACTAGCTCAAGTGTTGCATGATGGTTCTGTTTTCCTGATCATGGGCATGTCTATGCGAGCAATGGGGCACAATGTTAGAGGAACATTGTGTTGAATCGACCCGAATTGATGTTATGCTATGAGATACGTTCGTCACCAAGTTTATGGTTATTAACACAGAGATGGTTAACGTTTGATGATTCCTAGACCATGAGAGTATCGAGTTTCTTCATGCTTGCTTCATGAACTTTGGGGTTTGTTAAACATCATCCATAAAGGGTGGCTATTACGGCGGCTTACGGGTCATGGAAAAGGATGTCAAGTAACTTGATAGTTCAAGATTGGGATTTGCTCCTCCGACGTTGGAGAGATATCTTGGGCCCTCTCGGTGTTACGGTATCCATCATCGTCTGGCCAGACACTTGTGATTTGATCACGGGGATGCCGAACACGGGGTAACGAGAAAAGAGAACAAATACTGGTAATGAGGTAACTGGCATAGGGGACAAGTTGTTGACCCACGGGGATGCCATCATGTCTCACCTCGGGATTTGTACATATGCGAAGCAACAGGAATAGCACACGGCAACGGAGGTTCACTCGAATATTCATTATGTGTGTGGGTATAGGGGTCAATATGGGTGTCCACGGCTCCGATGTTGATCATTGATCGGAAGGGGTTCCGTGTCATGTCTATACTTCACCGAACCTATAGGGTCACACGCTAAGGTTCATCTATCTGCTGAATACTAGACAGGGAGCGTCTGAGAGAAAATCACCGAAAAAGTTTCGGACAGCGGCAAAACTTCCGCAGAGAGGAGGTCACCGGATGAGTTCCGTGAAACTGAAAAGTTGTTTCAGAGGATACCAAAAGTCAAATTGGTTTCGGCACATGCCCGATAATTTTTGAGGGTGCCAGAATCATCTGGAAACTTTTGGGAATTTCTGGTAGAAAAACCGGAAGTTCCGGAGCTGCCGGAACCACTTCAGATGCTTTCGCAGATGAAAATCACTAATCTGGAATTGTTCTAGAACGCGTTGAAATTATTTAGTGGGTACTGGAAATGTTCTAAGCCACATAAATATTTTCAGTTCGGAACGGACGCTGTGAAAAATGTCGTCGTGAATAGTGAAAGTGCTTTGGTGGCTCTTGGAGAAGCCACCTTGAGGGGCCTTTGGTTTTTCCCCTGGCTTCTTGGAGAAGCCACCTTGGGCTTGGCCGATAAATAGGGGTGGAGGGGGCTGCCTAAAGATGTAGGGTAACGCAGCAGAAAACAAAAAAATTCCGACCTACGCACCAGCCCAGGACCACTATGGAGACTGCATACAAGGTTTGATCATTTTCGTTACCGACTCGTAGCGCAGCGGAAGTAGAGTCGATGACGATGTCGGTGCAGATCCCCGCAGCTAGGATTTACAACCTCCCAACCGCGAGGATGTACTCCCTCATCCGCCACTCGGGACAGCCCTCCGGGAGGTGGGGACAGTCCCCCGGACGGTGTCGTGGACAGCCCTTCGGGAGGACTCACAGAACTCGGACCGTCACTCGGACAGCCCTTCGGGAGGACACTCGAACAGCCCCTCGGGCAAAAGGACGAAAACTAAGACCTCTCTACGGGTTGCACACATACGGGGGCCATCTATCCGCAGGGGTTCGCCGTCCAGAACTAGTTCCCCACCGGAACCCAGACAGCCTTTCGGCACTACGAAACTATTTCGTGGGAGGGAGAAGAGAATGCCAGATCATGCATGGCTTGGTGAGAGGAGAGTTGGAGTGGAGTTGGAGAGCACCTCTCCTCCTCCTATATAGTGGTGGAAGGGGTGGAGGGGGCTGAAATTTCAGCCCTAAACATGGGGAAAACATGTTCCACAAAACAAGGAGAACTTTTCCCACCAAACAAGGGAAAAACATGTTCCCTTGTCCATGGTGTTCCCCCATGGGGCCCCACCTTTCCAACACTCTCCACCATTTGTGGGGGCTGCCCCCCCACATGGGGGGCCCCCCCAACATCTTTTCCAGCCACAAGGGGCTGCCCCTCAAGGGGAGCGCCCCCCCAAAACAGCCCCCACGTATCGTGGGATCTTGTCCCTCACGATGGGACAAGATGTTTTTCCGCGACTATTACTTCTGAAAATTCCGAAAGGTCCCAGAACATTTCCGACACCCTCTAAAATTATCTGGACACGCTCTGGAACATTTCCAGTATGGTGGTTAATTTAACCATCTTTGTTTACCCGGTAAACAACTCCGGCAGCTCGAAACTTTTTTTCGGTTTTTCTCCAGAAAAATTCCCGAAATTACCAGACCAATCTGGCAACCTCCAAAACATTCCCGGTGCTTGCCGAAACCTTTTGGATCAATGGTTTTTCCGAAACAACTTTCGGTTTTACCGAAACTTTTTCAGTGTTCTTTCCGGAACTCTTCCGTTGTCTCCGAAAACTTTTCGTGATTTTCTCTCAGACTCCGTCTAGTATTCAGCAGATAGATGACCCTTAAGCGTTTGACCCTATAGGTTCGGTGAAGTATAGACATGACACGGAACACCATTCGATCAATGATCAACAATCGGAGCCGTGGACACCATATTGACCCCTATACCCACACGAATGAATATTCGAGTGAACCTCCAGTTGCCGTGTGCTATTCCTGTTGCTTCACGATATGTTACAAATACCCGAGGTTAGACAGTAGGCATTCCGGGGATCAACAACTTGTCCACTATGCCAGTTACCTCGTTACCGGTATTGTTTCTTTCTCGTTACCGTGTTCCGGCATCCCTGTGATCAATATCCAAAGTGTCGGCCGGTATGATGGATACCGTAACACCGAGAGGGCCAGAGATATCTCTCCATCGTCGGAGGAGCAAATCCCAATCTCGAGCTATCAAGTTACTGACACACTTTTCCATGAACCCGTAAGCCGCCGTAATAGCCACCCATTACGGATGACGTTAACAAACCCCAAAGTTCATGAAGCAAGTATGAAGAAACTCGACACTCTCATGGTTAAGGAATTTGCAAACATTAACCATCTCTGTGTTATTAACCATTTAATATGTGACGAATGTGTAACTCATAGCATAACATCAATTGGGCGATTCAACACAAATGTTCTTCTAACACTGTGCCCTCAAAATTGCTGGCATAGACATGCCACATGATCAGGAAAACAGAACCATCATGCAATACTTGAGCTAGTCTTAGAGGCCAGACTAGGAATACATATACCGTTTATTATTCCACACGTGCATATGAGTCTTCCTCCGAGCCTCGTTTTATTTGCAGACTCGAAAACCATAGCAGTTATAGCAGTGAACATAAACCTAATTATGAACAGGGAGATAATCATAACATTTATTATGCCTCTAGGGCGATATCTCCTACAGACTCCCACTTGCACTAGAGTCAATAATCTAGTTAATGCTAATGCACTTACACCTGTGGCACACCGGTGTAAATATGCTCGCTTGTGGTATAGCCTGAATGTTCAACGGATCTGACGACTTCAGCTCCGTGTGTTATTTTGCATATCCTCGCGTTTTTCACGCTTCACAAAAGTCAATTTTTTGTGGGGACTTGGCTTGTATGTATGCGAATCACAGGTCGAACCGGATTCCTCAGACTGAGTTATGGAGCAACACTTGCAGTAGTGTCCCATTGACAAAAGCCATCTTGGAACCATACTAAGTTCATGAATGAACTATATGATTCAACATCTCTTGTCGCTTTAAAAGCGGCAACATACTTTGCCTCTGTTATAGATTCGCCACAGTACTTGTTGAACAAATTCCAACTAACTGTGCCACCATATTGTGTGTACACAAAACCGTCAATTAAATCGAAATCGCCATGGAGAAATGAGAAGACTGTATCGAGTAACCTTTACACGAACTTTCTGCTCACATCGAAGTCTTATTAAATCTAGACCCTTCAAAATCTAATAGGATTCATGACATACTGTCATCAGTGCTACTATGTACTCAATGACCCTTTTCAATGGTGTCCCTTGATCAATACTTTGATCACTTGGATCTATACTCGCAACAACTTGGGAGTATTGGACATATCTGTTGTTTACTACATGGAATACATGATTAATCCAAACACAAGAGTGTGTGGAATCCCCATCATGTATTTGCTCATCAGTGTTTTTGGACACCGAGTCTTGCCAAAAACTCTTTCCATGTGACTTCGGCAAGAATCACTCCTTGGCTTTTAATGCTAAAAGATTTAGCATCTTGTCAATATGTATTCATTGCTTAGCCCCATTAGGTAAATCTATCTCCAAGATTATCATGCCTAATATCAAGGCTATTTGCCCAAGCACTTCATCGAAAAAACTATTTTCAAATGAAGTCCTAATTCGTGTCAAGAAATATTTCCAATTACCAATGTGTCAAGACACAAGGTTTTTAGAAATTTATTATGCTCCCACTTACTTTCTTAATACAAGCATCTTCTTACCCATTGATGAAGTCAAAACCCTTTTAACCATTTCATCAAAACACAAGATTCCAACTCCATTTTGCTCTCTTCTGTCCATGCTGGAACTCTGAAGTTTGCATACTTACTGCATCCTCTGGATGACAAAATACCTTGGACTGTAACACATGCAAGTCCTTGGTTTCATTTCCATCAGGAAATCCTTTGTCATCCGTTTATATGTCATGATATGAAAATGTATTAATTGCTAGTTCAACCCAAACGACTTTAAGCATCGCTACGGATGAAGCAACCTCACGTAGTCAACTCCTTGAACTTGTATATTGCAACATCGAGCTTATGGATATAAAACATTTTTATTCGTATCAGTTATAGTTCCATAAATATTCGTAGACTCTAAGGCTTCCGAAAGTGTATCAAGGTTTAATCTTGAATCACTTATATGGAAACTATCTCGGGTAGTATTGGCATTTAGCAATTCGGAGTCAGGGCCCATCAACGCTCCTTGTATTAGGTATACATTGTCTAACAACAATATCTCGTTTGCGCACCAGGAGGTTTGCACGAGCCTTGCCTAAGTGGTTCAACTGCAAGTTCGACCGAAGCCATACCTTTTATTGTAGAGACTTTCGTATCAGTCGCAGTAGTAGGAAACTCTGGAATTACCTTCCAAGTTCTCTTCTTTGATGATGACGAAGATACTGTTTATCTGTCGAGTTGCACTATTCTCCCATCACCTTTTGAAGAAAACTTTCTTCAAAAAGCATACCGTTCTTGTGGCAAACCTATTTGCCTCGGTATAGTGAGGGAGGAATACCACATTACTGGGATAAACTAAAAGTAGCACTTGTCTGATTTGGAATAGGTTTGTAACCTTTTACACAAGCCCCATATTCCAAATGTTAAGAAAAGATATACAGGTTGGGCGTACCATACCATGGCGTCATTTCAACAGACCTATGGAGGCCTTTTCAGTGTAAAACCGCAGTCTCTAAAGCACACTTTAAAAGGGATAATGGCAAATTTATTTATGTCATCTTTGATCTTACCAGTCTAAATGGTTCGATCACATCTTCACAGACTTCCACCACAGTGGTGTTCCGGAGGTGTAAGTTATGAAACCTTTCACAACTCATCAGACATTCGCTAAACTGTTAACTCAAATTTTTTCTGCAATCGAATTGTAGAAACATAATTTTCTTGTTACAATAACTTCTACTTCATTTGAAAACCTTCAAATGATTTCAAAGATCCAGACTACTGTCTCATCAAGTAAAATCCATATATCTACTTGAGTCATTCTGAAGATAGATAAATCCACTACTGCAAACCATTATCGAACTACATACATCAAAATGTATGATCACCAATAAGTTCTTTGCTCGTCTTATGGCCGTGAACGGTATTTTCAGTCAATAACTTTCGGAGGAAATTGCAAGTGTCAGGTGATTCAAATCAAACGACTTCAAAATCCATCATAATGGAATTTTCCATGGGGTTTCTCCAATGTGACCAAAGCAGTGCCACACTTGTGGTATTCTTTTAGTCTTAGACATTTAGCGTCAGGTTATGGATGTATCATATTACCATCAATATTCATAACATACATCCCATCAGGATGGAAGCAGGACCCTTCATGTTATTCATAATACTGAACAACAGTTGTTTTTATGAACAACCTTTTGCAACAAACATTGGCAATGGGCTAGAGGTATGGAACTCTAAAATGAATTATGAAAGTAAACCAGAGGTAAAATTATTATCAAATTCATAACATACATCATCATAATGAAAGTATGGCCCTTATGTTATTCATAACACAACATCAAAGTTCTCTTAAACAACCTCTTGCAAGATACCTATGCAATGGGCTAGAGTTTGTGAAACTCCAAATGAATTATAAAAATAAATACAGACGGTAATACCCGATGGAAGGTATAGTAACATTACTATGTTCCCCGTGGTATACCTAAAAACTCATTTCTGGCAGTCTTTCAGGCCATAGTAGTTCTTACACGAGTTGCAACAGAATAGCAATCGAGCGGGTATCTTTTTGATTAACTCACCAGTAACCCAAGAATCAGTGATTAACAATTTAATCATAATTCCCAAGGACTATATCTTTGACCAGCCTTCTATACATCAAAAACTTGTATGACATTCATACATGAGCTGGATATTCCAGTCTTCTTCTTTCTGCCTTTATACTTCTAACAGTTTAACTTTCAGTATTCTCCTACTCTCAGAAGAAGACCAACTTAAGAGTGGCGTTAGCCCGGACTTCCTAGGCGTGAGTCTTACTAACACCCTTCGGACACTTCTTCTCTTTAAGTTGTTGTTTTATTCACCTTTCATTATATGACAGGGTTCTTCTGGATCCCTCTTTATCAGTCTAAGCATAGTAAACTCCTTTACTAATAGTTTGCAAACAAACATTGCTTTGGATATCTCATATCTATTAGCCTTTGTCTGTCTCTGAAAATGAATTTTCAGATTCCATGAATATCACATAACTATCCAAACTTTCGAAGTTGGGTCTCATGGAAGCAAACATATTGCGCTTGACTGAAAGGTTCAGCTTTTGGATCGAACGGAAGAGTCACATGATCCATAGCATAAGCGAGAGAATACCGAAAGTATGCATAGGACAAAGTCCTTCTCGGCACTCGAGGACAATCCTCACATTAGTTACCAACCGTAAAGTTTTAACTAGATATATAAAGCTATTCAATTAATAGGGAAGGTGGAAAGCGAGCCATTATTCTAAAACTATTATGCAAACACACTAGACAGTGTTCAAAATTAATTGCACTGAGAATTAAAAGTTAATTCACAGTGCGCTCCCACTCAAATCAATATCTCTCATAAGATTTTGAGTGATTCAAGATCCGCATTTCAATTCAACGCCATTGATGAGATCACTATGATGACGAAATTAATGGTAGGCAACTTGCATCACATCTCTATGTGACTCTTGTTCATCTTTCGATGCGTGTGTTCCGAGCTCATGACTTCATGCCTGAACGTCAAGACAACCAAGTGATCTCGCTGTGCGAGGGTCTCAACTCACCCGCCCTCACACATCCCTAATCGTTCGTACCCATGTAGACGTGATTACCCCGAAAAGTTAGGTGCGTGACGGTGCTACACTTGGGAGAACACTAACTACTTGATATTTTTGTGAGAGATCACCCTAATAAAAGCGACTACCGCGCAATCAAGAAGGGTGCACATAAGGGATAAACATCTCAGGCAATTCATAATAGCATGATATGGTATAGCCCTTTCTGACGGAGAAGTCTTGTATTTCTCTCGTCCTTGGCATTCCGTCGGTGTCACCTTCGCGAAGATTGCCACCACCTTTGATGCAGCAAGATAATATGCTATCTCTATAGATAATAAATAATGCATTACAAAGGGTGACACACAGGTCATTAAAGTGACAATCATATGGCTCCAGCCATCATGCCGAATCATGACACGCAGGTCATGTTAATCAATTTACATTATATAGTCATCTCATACATAATCAAATTATTATGAGCATGCTATACCACATCACATGCACATGCAAACCCTCCTGCAAACCAAGTTTGAGCCTCTAATCGGTCTTATGCAAAACTTTTTTTCGTGGCTTCTAAGGTTTCGAAACAAACGAACGCTACCAACGTCATATCAAGTATGATTAATTCAAGTCGCTAGATTAACATCGGGGGGTGTATAACACGAGATAATAAATATCGAGCCCCATACTAAACTTGTTATCGCAGACCCCCCTGCAGATTAATATCATACTGCCCTTTCGTGCGAAATTTCACTCTTCTTTTTAACTAAAGTGGACCAAAGAACTGTTAGCACTTCGTTGTATCAATCAGGATACGCTGGATTGCCAGAAACTGTGAATCCACATGCTGTATCAAGATCAAGACTATGCAAATTCAGGGAAGCAACAAGAAAATCGGGTAACGATTTCATCTGCTACCCGCACAAATAATTTTCGTAATAGAACTCATCTAATACCTAATTATATTGTGCAACACCCATACATCTCATGTATTCTAGATCGCAACCTGCATCTACGCATAGCACGGTCATGATGCCACTTAGGGTAACGCAGCAGAAACAAAAAAATTTCCGACTACGCACCAGCCCAGGACCACTATGGAGACTGCATACAAGGTTTGATCATTTTCGTTACCGACTGTAGCGCAGCGGAAGTAGAGTCGATGAGATCGTCGATGCAGATCCCCGCAGTAGGATTTACACCATCCCAACCGCGAGGATGTATACCCTCATCCGCCTCGGACAGCCCTCCGGAGGTGGTGGAATTCCCCCGGAGCGTGTCGTGGAAGCCCTTCGGGAGGACTCAACAGAAATCGGACCGTCACTCGGACGCCATGGAGAGGAACACCGAACAGCCCCTGGGCAAAAAGGACGAAAACTACGACTCCCTCTAACGGGTTGCAACATACCGGTGCCATCTATCTCGGCCGGGCTTCGCCGTCCAGAACTAGTTCCACCACCGGAACCCAGACAGCCTTAGGCACTACGAAACTATTTCGTGGGAGGGAGAGAGAATGCCAGATCATGCATGGCTTGTGTGAGAGAGAGATTGGAGTGGTTGGAGAGCACCCTCTCCTCTCCTTATATAGTGGGGGAAGGCGGTGGAGGGGGCTGAAATTCAGCCCACTAAACATGGGGAAAACATGTTCCACCAAAAACAAGGAGAACATGTTCCCACCAAACAAGGGAAAAAACATGTTCCCTTGTCATGGTGTTCCCCCATGGGGCCCCATACTTTCTCACAACACTCATCTCACCTCATTTGTGGGGGTGCCCCCCACCATGGGGGGCGCCCCCCCAACATCTTTGTCCAGCCACAAGGGGCTGCACCCTCAAGGGGAGCGCCCCCAAAACAACCCCTTCCCACGTATCGTGGGATCTTGTCCCCTCACGCCTGGGACAAGATGTTTTCCGTGGACTATTACTTCTGAAAATTCCGAAAGGTCCAGAACATTTCGACACCCTCTAAAATTATCTGGACACGCTCTGGACATTTCCAGTATGGTGGTTTAATTTAAAACCATCTTGTTACCCGGTAAACAAACTCGGCAGCTCGAAACTTTTTTTCGGTTTTTTATCCAGAATTCCAGAAATACAGACACATCTGGCAACCTCCAAAAAACATTCCCGGTGCTTGCCGAACCTTTTTGGGACTAATGGTTTTATCCGAAAAAAACTTTTCGGTTTAACCGAAACTTTTTCAGTGTTCTCTCTCCGGAACTCTTCCGTGTCTCCGAAACTTTTCGGTGATTTCTCTCGGACTCCCTTCTAGTATTCAGCAGATAGATGACCTCTACAGCGTGTGACCATATGGCGGTTGATATAGACAGACACTGAAACACCTTCCCGATAATGATCAACACGGAGTCCGTGGACACCCACATATGACCCTACCCACACGGAGATGTAAATATCGTAGGATGAACCTCCATTGGCGGTTGTGGCTATCTTCTCTTGGTTTGCTTTTACGTAGTATGGTTACAAATGTACCGAGGTTAAGACATGTAGGTCATTTGAGTGGAATTCTTGTGTGTTTTACACCAATTGTCCACACA